>WEIV01002907.1:0-23676 GCA_013390005.1 Calyptomena viridis
AGCTCATTTTCAGGAAATTTTTTTCTAATATTCAGTCTAATTTTTTCTCTGCTCTTGCTAATATGCTTTAAAAATTTAGACTGTTATCATTCTCTCCATATGTCTTACTTATGACTGTGAAATTATATGTATACATGTCTTCCAGCTTCATAACCATTTCTATTAGTCTTCTCGGAACTCTCTGTAAATTGTTGCTATCATTTAGAGAGGTCTTCTGCTCTGACTCATAAATTCACATATATATCAGCTACTTTGGGGAAACCAACCTTTTCTGCTAATGAATCAAAATTATTAAAAAGGATAAGATAGAAAACTCAAGTTGTCAAACCACCAGCAAAAGTGTGAGTTCATGATAAATCAGAGCTGATCAAACAATATCAATTCTCACATTTTTAAATTTGGCTTCATTCTGAAGAAGCAAGAAATTATTTTTTTAATATCTTCCCTGTAGCTAAAAAATTACAGAAACAAAAGAAATATTTTGAAAGGTAATCTGTGCTAATAACTTACTCTATTCTGACTTTGTAATGTTACTGCATTTTTATATTTAAATAAATCAAACAATAAAAAGGGTTTTCAACAATATAATTATACATTTTTATCAACACACTTTGAAGTTTTCCATTCTAACAAGCCTGTGCATTCACAAGGAAAAATGTTTCACAGAATTTTTTTGATCAACTAATTTTTGAGGAGATAGAGGTAGAAAAGCTGCATTCTCTCCTTCATTGCACACACCGAAAGATGATTGGCAGTTTCAAAGCACTTCTAATTCTATTGTACCATATCCTCAGAGAATAGGGCTGATGCACTAATGGGCGCAGGGCACTTTACAGAAAAAGAGTTTATGAGAGTCATATGAAGAGTTTATAAAGAGTTATCTCATGTTTGAGCTAGGCTTTGCAGTCTAACAAGAGGGGTAGATTTTACATGTTCTTTGTAACCTAATGTTCCTAGGAAATTAAATGAGTTGTATTAGGTATGGGCAACTTTGTTAACCCTGGGTGTTTGGAAGAACAGAAAAGGACAGAAGAACTGAGGAATAGGAATGTTCCTCCCTTCTCTGGACCTGGTCTGAAGGTGTGTGTTGCCAGAAACTGTCTTCTGCTGCCACCTTGCAGTGCCAGGAACCCACCAGAGTAGACATCTGTTGGTTGGGGAGATGTGTGAAGTGTAGCCCATACTCCATGGTTGAGTAGATGGTGATAAAATGATTATAGGCCTCCTGCACATTTAGAGGAAATTGCCTGGAAGGATGGAGAATGAAGAGATTTTTGCACCCAATTTCCTTTCTGTACGCGATTTCTTTCCACTGACTTATTCTGGTCTGCAATCTGTACCTTACCACAGAGCAGATCTATCTCAGTCTCATTGTGTGCAATGCTGAACAATACAACAGTGTTAAATACCTCCCCAACAAGTGTGTGTGATAGAACAAAGCCAGCATAACCAGTTCAGCATAACAAGGTCATGGTTTCCTACTGATCTATGAGGAGTTTGTGGTATTGGTGGAAACAGGAAGAATGAGAGTGTCGTGCTGCAAGATTTCTTCAGCATCTGAAGTGTGTTTACAGAAAGATCTGGTGAGCTCAGAATTTCCCTCTAGCAGGTGGTTATTTGCCACTCAGGAACCTCCATCAGTAGATTTTTGTTCTGTAAATCTGATCACTCTCTGCAGCGTATTTAGGGGATCCTCAGGCTGTTTTACCAGGCACAATTTAGATTTTTACTGAGGCCAAGTATCAAGAGCAGAGTGAAGTATTTAGATGAGATCTTTCATCCAATGCATTGCACATATTCAGAAAAATCTGGCCCAAGCATTCTCAAACTTTTATACACTTGAATAATTTATTTCCTCATCTATGAACTTTACTACCAACATTTAGTTTTTCAAGGTATTATATTCAACATGCCCCTGTAAATTGAGCTGAAATGGTGGAAATCAGGCAAGTTTTTAGAACTGTTCTCTTTTAGCAAAGAAGTAGAAACTATTTAAAAATCTTCTAAGAATGGAAAACCAAGGTGTTAGCTGAAAATAAAAATTAAATATTGTTAAAATGTTGACAGAAGAAGAATTTATTGAATTGAACATTAATGACACTACTCAGAATGACTACCCTACAAGTGTGAAAGTGACAGTGTGCTTATAATATTCACTGTATTTTAATGCTAGATTTTGTGCGTATTAGTCCTGAGCATCAATGTCCTATGCAGTGTGCACACACAAGTCCCATTAATGTCAGAGAGAATTAGTATCAACAGGAGACTATAGATCCCTGAGATACTTTTTCATAATGTTGAATGCTTAGTTGAAGAAACTGTGGGAGATCAATAATGTACTGAGGACACATTTTCTTCCTATGTGCAACATACTACAGGTTTTTTAATGTCAAAACACACACAGGAAACAGNACATTCATTAGGACAATCAAAATACTCTTTTTTGAGATTCTTAGATTAATCCTGACCTAGTTAGATTTCATACAGTTAATTAAAACATCTCTTTCATGCAGTGAAAAAAGCTAAACCAGAAAGTAAAAAACCATCTCTCTGAGAGAATAAAGCAAGAAATCTGTATAGTTCCCCTTGAAGTGCAAAGTGTGATAAAGCCAGTGAGCTTCCAATCTTTTCACTTACTTTGTGAAAGTAGATCCGCAATGTACATCTTATTTTTATATATATGTGCAGGGTTTTTTTCAGAGTAAATGTGACATCCTACTGATAGCTGGCAATGTTATCTAGTGTCTGTTCTGCAAGCCTGTCTCTTTGGCTAACAAAATATTAAATGGCAGGGCAACCCCAAGGAAAGCCCAAAGGGAGTTAGGTATCATCATGATGTGTTATGTAAGCAGCTTGGAGTTGAAAGTTATCCTGCAGTAACTGGTCCATTTATACAGAATTTCTGCAAACAGAGTTAACTAAATGTTTTATACCAGTATCCTGCTGGCTTTTGACTTCAGATAAAGTTGTTGAGCCTTTGTAGATGAAGATGGCACCTTTGAAATATGGGCTCTAACTTATCTGGTTTGCATTATTTTTAGTGTCAGACAGCTGTTGCATCTTCTTTTGTTTCCTCTCCTAATAAAGAACATTTGGGATTTTTTTAGAAGTTATAAGTATTGGTTTGCCATTTTTTTTTGTAATATCAAATTCAGGATGCATGATTATGTTTAAGGAGGAATAAGCTTGAAATTCTGGAGAGCTATAATGTGCTATAACAGCACTGTTTTCCATAAATCAAATTAAATAATAGTGATGGAGAGAAAACCTGTTTGTGAAACTTGTTACTTTCTTCCAAACATAGTGATAGTTGCTATTGAGAGTAAGGTCAATGCAAAAAAAACCCAAAACAAACAACAAACCACCAAACAAACAAAAAACCCAAACGAAACAAGGCAAAAAAAAAAAAGAAAAAGCCCCAAAATAAAAATGTGAAGAAAATCAATAAATAACTAAATTATTTAAGGACAAAATACAACGGGGTGTCTCACTGTCATGCACCATACCCTGCATTGGAGAGCAGACAGGTGGATTGTCTATAGCTGGTGCTGGGTTGGACACTCTCTCCAGCATGCTCATTAGTAGCTCTGCGCCTGGGCTCCCTGTTAGTAGAAAGGCAGGGATCACAGCAGGGAAGTTAGATCTCAGGCTTCTCACATTCCTGCTCTATCTTAGCAAAGCTTTGCAAAGCTTTTTCTGGCAGCTCATTAGTAGGTGCACTGATGCATAAGAGAAAGTCATTAGAAGTGTTTTTCAACATTGGCTTTTGATCAGGTGACTACTAGCTTCATAGAGACATTTACTTACATTGTTTTCTATAAGAGATTCTGTTGCTATATTGAGAATGACACACATATAAAATGTGGAAAACTAGCTTGACCTTTCTACGACAAAAGAAAAAAAGCTCCATTAGTTCCCTGAATCTTGTCTTTATATTGTCAACTATGACGTAATAGAAGCACAGAGTACTCACTCTTTTAGCTTTAATAATCTATGCCAAGTTCAACTGTATCATTTGATTTAAGGTTATGACAAGAACGACACCGGTGTGAAAGAATACAGCTGGCATGCCATAAGCTTTATGATTTACTTTTAACAATAAGCATTAGCTACTTTCTCTCTTCATGCAGACTGGCATTTTTAGCATTTTAAGAATAAATCTATCTGTAGGACAAAGTAAAATGCACAGTAAAATTTTATTGGATCAGAAAGGGTGGACTGCTTAAGTGGCCTGAGTAGTATCTCCGCTGGAAGGACTCCTTGTTGCACGGGAATATTTTTGCTAAACCCTGAGAAAACTGTGCAAGTTTAATTGGAAATAGTTCTAACAGAAACTATAACTAGCATCTTATTTTTTCAAACCTGCTTAAATAGACTGTAGAAAATGAACTTGTGCATAGAAACCAAAAAGAAGCATAGTATAAGAGTTATGCTTTCAATAATGACCTTGTTTCTTTTGTTATTGGCTCTTTCCTAACTCTTGATTGTAATGTAATGTTGCACATGCCAGTATGACAATACTTTTTCAATCCAAAATGCCTGTGATGACTGTGTAGTGCCTTTGTGCTGCAGAAAAATCTCATGTTAAGCACATGTGATGACGTGCAACGTAACGAGAGGAGGTAAAGCGGCTTTTGTAAAAGTTTACTGAAACAAAGTGCATCAGCTTAATCAGGCCTGCTTCTGGCTATGTACGAACATGACATGCCAATTACATAAAGTTCCAGCTCAGCTAAGACTCCTGCTGACTAATTCAGTGTTGATTGTTTTCCGCTACATGGCTTTGAGTGCTTGTTAAGGCTGAAAAAAAAAAGGGAGAGGGGCAACAATTGTAGGAATTCTTTGCTTCCATGAAACTGTCTTATGATTGCCAGCAATTAGTTAAGCTCCTTGGCAGTAAAATGACAAGATGGGACTTGACCAAATACAATGTGTGGAGCACATAGGCATCTGCCCCAGCTGAAAGACATTACAATGTTTGTTAACCTTAAGGGTCATTCCTGATTCACTTCTGCAGACAGAAAACAAGATTTATATAACACAGATCAATACAGCCCTAAGACTTTCGCCATTGAGGATGCTAGATTGAGGCACTTCTCTTTATCAGTTTACCATGACACTAATGTATTTTGCCTGTTTTGCCTGGGCAGTGATGAATCTGTTGGCAAGAGAAAACAAATAAGTTCTGTTGTTGAGAGACATGTTGTCTATGATTTGTCTCAGCAGACATGCCAACTTGCTGGCCAATTCATTTCCTATTTAATTTAAGTGGCATATCTGTCTTCCCCTCTCTGGTATGTCTTTTGTCTGCTGCACACCCATACTGGCATGGCAAGAGGCGCCTGTAGTAGATCTTTTCAGGTAAGACTGATATAACTGAGGCAGAAGCAAAGTAAAGAATCAGAATCCCTGAGTATGGGATTTTTCATAAAGGATTCTTTTCTCTCTAATTGCTGTCTGAGGCAATCACTTTAATCATCTATTTCAGACAGATCATAGTGATTTATTTTGCATACTCGTAACCCAGTACCCTTTAAAAATATGCTGTGTAATGTGCCACACTGATGTGGGGTTTATGATGCAGCAAAAATTAACAGTATTTTTTCTGTTTGTAAGAACAATTTTTTGCTTGGAAAATATAATGTGCATTTAGAGGCCAGTGTAGAAGAGAGAAACTGGGTGTCTAAGAACTGAAAAATGAGGTGTGTTTGTTGTGAGACCACATGTTATTTACACCAAAAAGTCCTTTCTCTTACTTCAGAATGACAAATGCAATTCTGAAGCTGTTATTTCCTGTCTGTCCCAAGTTTCTCATTTCTTCATTAAAGCAATTAGTTACACAGGCAGCTCATCGTTTCTAGAAATAAGACAATGTATAAATTATACATAAAAGGAATATATCTTCTTACAAAACCTAATAAAGTGAATGTATGTGGAATAAGCATTTCCCTTCAGAGGCCCTACATCTGGAGGGGTGGGACCTTGTATCAGAGGGCCTTCTCAGCTGAATCCCCTTCAGCCCTGGAATTTTCTTACTGAGTTTGTTAACCTCTAGGGCAGGGTGCAGAGCCCATGTGCTCATTTGGGGCCAGATCCTGCCACTCTTATTTATTTTGAGTGGTAGCATACTCCAAAAGCAGTTAGATCAACTCCAATGGGACCATATGGTTCTACTCAATGCAAGGAACAGTGGCAGAATCAGGGCCTTGGGCTTCTTCCAAAAATGCATTAGATGTAACAGATAGATATTTTGTTTTGAGAACAATAATCTTCTTATAACTCCATCCTTTTTATTGTTGTGGTAATAAATTTTAGTAATCTGCATTCCACGGGTAACATGACCTTTTTTGATTCTGAAAACTATCGCTGTGAGTGCAAGGTATCATAAATAGAATATTTGAAATGCTAAAAGAGGGAGGGAGAGGAAAGGCAATATTCAAGTGATTCAAGCCTGAAAACCTTTGCTAGCAGATTTAACACACACTACCAAGTACAGTCTAATCTACATCAGTGTGTCCATTGTCCACCTACCACTGCCCTACTGCAATTTCCTGGTTTCTACAGGATCCTACCCTAAATAAGGAAAAAGTTTACTGAAGACAGGAAAGCATCATAGCTTAAAACCGTCAAACAGTACCACTATTTATTGAGGACAGAACTCAAGCAGTGGAATAGTTAACATAAACCACACTTCTCAAATGTGCCAGCTAAATATCTGTGGCAGAACACATTAATTATAGCAGTCAGTTTACCTTTATCCTTCACAACATTTCTGATTAAAATTTCACACATTACAATGATATGTGTCTTTTCTACAAGCTATGAAATTTACTCAACGTCAATAAGTTCTTATTTTGTTATTGAAAGAGTTGATGTATGTATAAAAAAAAAAAGGACTTTTGATCTCTGACAGTGAAATCAAAAACTTAACTTCAGTTTTAGATGTAGTCATGCTACCTGCATTTATTATATGCCTGTGCAAAGCAGCCATTGCTAGAACTGGATAAAAAGGAATACAAAAACTCTTTAACTTTGCTGCCAATAGAGGGTATGTGGTTTCAAATTTTGTATTTGCTAAGCTTAATTAAGCCATAGATTATGTTTTGAAAGGTATGTTCAATTAACTGAATCCCTCATGAGGAATTATATACAGGAAGAGATAATCACAACATTTATCTGGTTTACAAATGTATATGCTTAGGTTAAAAATGTTCTGGATTTTTATTCCATAGAGATATAAAGATTGATAGAAAAGTAATGTAAACCAATAATTGCAAATTTTTACACAGTAATATGCATAAAAAATTCCAATTGTATTCATTATTAAGCGTATAAAACTATTTTTATTGGTAGATAATTACTGATGAAAATCTCTTATTTAACATTTTATTTGCGTCTTATTCAGGAATTCATATTTTAAATAAAGTTGCATGTTTACAACAGGGCAATCCAATGAGGCACATAAAGTATCTAAATCACCCTGCAGAATCCTATCCCTGTAGAAAGAGGAGACGCAGAGTACAGATCCAGCGAAAACCTTTGTAATGAAAGCATAAGCAGTGCTTGAATTTTGTTCATGTATATTCTCCAAACCAGCTTGATAAGCCTAAAAATACATTAAGCCAATCTAAAGGCAAATATGTACTGTAATATACTGTTAATCTCCTGCATTGTCATGTACTTGTTGAAAATGAGTGTGTGAATCTGTGTGCAATAAGGGAAGTTTGACAAGGGAGTAAAATCATATACTGTCAAAACAAGTGTCTGGACTTTGCCTCCACATATATTTTTTGTTAATATTCTTGCTACCAAAGTGACATTTATTTGATAGGGCAGCACTACTCTTCCCTGACAATGCATTGACTATTTTGATTTCACCGAGAATACTTTTGACTGAGAACATTTTCTTTCACTGAGAATGTTGTTCATTGACATAGATGAGATCTGATAGCCAAGGCAGGCTCTTTACTTGACAACGAGGCACTGGCTTGATCGTTGGAAGGATAGACCAAAATGTTACAGAAGCAGTCCAGCAGAGAGAAATCCCTCCTCTCTCAAAAGCACCTTCTAAGGAGTGACTGCAAGTGCCCGTCTCTGTCATGTCCCTCCCCTGCTGGCTGTCCGGAGAGAGATGGGAAACACTGTGCTTGGACTGTGCTCACCTCTGGAGGACACCTCCAGACATGGGCACAGCACTGGCACTGCTGAAGGGAAAGATGATACTTACCATCCAAAGAAAAATGAAGTGGTTGAAGAACAATCTCACTATGGGGAATTTTTCGGTTGCAGAGCCTCATTGGGATGAGAGTGTCTAAGACTACATATGAACATATTTCAGTATGAACGTCTCCATTCCTGCATTATAGGCAAGGCTGAACCTGGACAACTGTTTAGTCTAGTGTTGTAATACAAAGTTAAAGTGTTACAACAAAAAAGAAGTAATATAAAACAAGCTCAAGTTCCTAACATTGTGTAAAGGCAGCTTAGGGATGCAACAGGATCATGCCCCAGTCAGAGACTGATTATACTCAATTTTCCATTGAGTTTCATGGTCTGCTAAGTGAGGAAGTAAGGGCTGAACCTTTGCCAGAAGAGCTGGAGGATGCCCTGGTCTAGTAATTACCAATATAGTGACTCCATCTCAGTCTCATGGGCAGCCAAGGTGCTATTCAGCTGATAAATAAGCAAGGTATTTCTTAATCTTGCTGAAAGATAAAATGTTATTGTTCTCTGTTCTACTGTTGCCTGCACTTACTGATTGCTTCCACGAAAATGTACAGGTTTTTGAAAGCACTTTAAGACTTTCATTTATAGTGAGCTGAAGGAGCCCAATGAGATGAACTCTCTTGTTTAAATGATTCTTACATAAAAATAGTTTAGATAGAGTTCTTCATCCAGATCTTCTGGAAATAATGTGTTCAAAATAAATACCTGAAAGGCCTGCTTTCTACTAAGACGCCACACTGTATTATCCTCTCTCTATAGCACTGGTCTATATACTTCTGAGTTTCAGATTCGAAATTTCATAGTGCAAATTAATAAAAAAATTAGCCACAGAGTCTCCCGATCTAATCAAACCCAACCAGCTGAATGAGTTGCTTTTGAGTTGTAGTTGATAAACCAATGTATGTTAAAACCTCTGCTTATGTGAACAGCACTAGAGAAAGACTTGAGAAATTTGGTGATATCAGCATACAAAATGAAGATAAGCACTTCTTTTTTGTCTCTCCACAACAGAAAGCATTTCCTGACAGGTAAATGAGTTATAGTATCACAACTCTACCATGTGGATGTTGTCCTAGTATGTAAGAGTGCACTCCATGAAAAGATTAAAATTTCATACAAAAAGATCAGTATTTTATTATGATAACAATTTTTCTCCAATAAGTGTCTCTGTACACTCCTGAAACTGACCCTGCGAGCCTGCATGAATTAGATATAATCTGTACTAATTTGAAAGAGGAACATACAGTTTCATTTCCCTGCAAGTACTACCTTTCCCAAATTGCTCAAATGCATTACATAACCCATTGCAAAAATAGTTACAGGTATTAGCTGCTATTCCACGCAGCATGACATCATTCCAGCTTTCAAGACCTATTTAGAGTCAGCAACAATCCATACATTTTCAAGATACAGAGCACATTGGTCATGTTTTTTTAAATATTCATAGTATTTTTGAACATACAAAGTTCTGAGTGAACATTTAGAGCACCAATGTAATGGGCTTTTCTGGGGACTCCCCTTCTTCTGGGGTCTCCCTCCATGGAGGATCCCCTTCCCAAGACCTTGACCCTAGCAGTGTCTCCACCATGTACCAGAGAGCCAGAGCAGAACTCAAAACTGTACCTGATACGTTCATGTTTCGAATACCATTTATGTTTACCTCATTTCAAAATGCATGTGTTTATTTTTACAAGAAGAAAAGATGATGATGAAATAGAGGTGTGAAAATTTAGATAGCAGCTAATTAGTTTTAGTCAGACTGTTACAGAGTATAATGGATTTTCAGCTTTCTCTATTCTTTATCCTCTGACTTAAGGCCATTATTTAACAGTGCTGGTAGAACAAGTTATTGTTCATAATTTCACAATGTAGAATGCACGTGTATGACCACACAAATTAATTGAATTTATATGAAAATGCTTACTCAATTTCAATAGGATTGAACTATATTATGGCCAGTATTGAATTAATTTACACAGAGGCTTATCAGTTTCCTTGTTTTATTACAAGCAGTGTAAACATTGCCCCATATTTCCCTCACTTCTTACAAAAAAAACAAAACATGCCTCATGCTCCAGATAGCTTATCTAAAGGCCAGGTTGATTTTGGTTTAATGTGAGTGATGTTGGAGGGGAATTTGGAAGTAATCTTCAGTATCCTCCACACTGTGTTAAGCTGCAGAGTGTAGGAACAGCCCCTGAAATCTCCCTCCCATGGAAATATTACTCTTTCTGCAGCTTAGTGACTACAGCTGCAGTGATGTCCCTTTTCTTATTTATTCTGATCAGTGGAGCTACATAAAAGCTTCGCCCTCAGGGACTTGTTGTGTCACTCCTCTCTTCTGCCTCCTAGCCCAGGGTTTCTCTGCAATGGTACCTAAAGTTGCAGGAACTGCCTAAATGTTATAAGGAAAGTCTTACCTAATCTGCAAAAATTCTGTGCAGGGAGGAAGTTTCTGCAGATCTACCATGCAGATTTTTTGGCATTGGGTGCCAGAGTGGATCATGGTGAATAATAGGAGTCCAATTTGAACGTGATAACTTCCAAAGAATGACATTCCCTAACATATTTGTGTGTTCTGTAAAACAGGTTTTTACTCTCCATTTAAATTTGGAATATTGCAGTATGTACTACTTCTTCAGCTAGTAAAAATTCAAGGTCTACCTTTCTTAACTCTTGCTTAAAGCTCTCACTTTTGTGGGAAAAAGATATATTGCAATCTGTTATGCTGATTAGATTTACTGTCAAGGAAACTAAAAGGCACAATTGTTTATTTGTTTGTTCTTTCAGTATAAACATTGACTGGGTTGTTAGTTCTGTTTCTTATTAAGGTTTCCCAGCAAGTCCCTTCCTAAAACTCTGTTTTCCAAGTGTTTGCCAAATTTGAACCATCTGAAGTGCATTTTGCTATGACAACATCTCAGAATATTCAGATGTTTCAAGAATATGGTTAGAAAGAGAAATAAAAAAAAAAACGCTGGTGGAATCTGGCAAGTTCCTTTCCCAGCAGATCCATCAACCTTGGATTTTAGAAAAGCAACTTGAAATTTGGCAGGGAGGCAGCCTTCTCTATCCCTGTGAAAATCTGGCCGTGCTATAAGCTTTGCAGAGTTGCAGTTGCACACGATGAGAGACTTCTTCCACTTCAGCTGCTAGAAGTCCTGGAGGGTCCCGTCACACCGCTCATGCTTTCGGTCCGTGCCCCGATGCCGCCGGTGTGGTCCGGGCAGCCCGCAGCAGCCAGGGCTACTGGGGCAGAGCTGGATCCTCCCCGGGAAAGCAGTTCCCAGCGTGGGGAGCTGGGCTGGGGCACAGGAGCTGACAGCAATGAGCCTGTCAGGGCTGTGTTCACACACCATGACATGCATTACTGAGTGGCACCCGGGCAGCATGGAGGAAGCTGTCTAATTAAAATTCAAAGGTAACAAAGCCAAACCAGAGTAGGAAATAAAGTATGAGACTGGTACAAGGAAGCTGGTGAAACTGGAAGTAACTGGACAAGGAAATTATGTTCACTGTTGGTGATTTAGATTTAATTAGCTGATTCCCCCCCTCCAATTCCAATTCCCAGCACCTCCTGTCAGTTATAAAAACAAGTCCATTTGGTTCATTAAAAATGTGTGTTTCTGTACATTGAGGCATTTGGGAGTTCTTAGAATAAAAGATCATGGAGAATATTTTGAATTTTTAATAACGAGATCCCTTTCAACATGTTCAGTGATGGACTGAAATTGTTCTAAAATTGAAATTAAATAAGAAGGCGGGGGGGCTACAATTTGTATCCTACTTAGCTTAGCTGCTTGGGTATTACTTCACTCAAGAAACATCTTTCAGTTACAACAATGCTTCAGAAAATTTGAATTCTATTTACCAATTTAGTGCAAGGCATGAATTTTCTTTATTTTTGAGAGGAGTTTCTGTTTCTTCTATGAACACAGAGTTTCCTGTCTTTCAGTTACATGAAAAATAGCCTTTAATTTTCCATGGGTAGCTCTGCAAAACTCCTGGGGTTTGCTTCTCAAACAGAAAGAAAGAAAGCACCTTAAAGTGCCACGTATTTTAGTCAGTTTAAAATCATGCTACAGCATGTCATTCAGATTCACTAACTTCAGCCTGATTTAACAGTGCTTGAATAACATGAATTTCACTTCAACTTAATTAAACAGAGGCATAAGCATTTCAGGAATGATTTTGATGCAGTCTGGACACTTGAAGCCTCATTGTAATCTTACACACAAATGAGCATGCAAAATGTCACTTGAAAGGCAGAGATTTAGATACCTAAGTTGTAGAGGCAATTATCCATTTGTGTACATCAGTGCTGTGTTTAAGAATACAAAATATTTGTGTGTTTTCACAGAAGACCCATTGGGAGAAAAGAGCTCTTCAAACTAATTTTCAAGCCTTTATTTAAAACGCAGAACAATGAATTTGAAACTCAGGATTATGGAATACTGATAGCAGAAGATCAACATTTTCTCTTTTTATTAGTTACATAGGAGAATACGAATCTAAAAATCAGAGGGCAGCATGGTGTGTATGTGTGTATGATTAACTCATTTGTTTAGTTTGAAATAAAAAGGGAAAATTATGTCAGATAATATGCCAGATTTCATCGTAAAGAAGTTTTCACCCTATGATTTTCTAAGCTCATGATGGCTCTTAGGATTCATTTTACCCCTACCATTAATACACTTAGCAATGATAAAAAATGGAAAATGTTTTTGTTATAAATTGTGTGGTGGAGCTATTTTTGCAAACACAGTCCCCCCAGCCACACTTTCAGCCCCACGTGGGGACGATGTGACATGATAGCATTGGGACAGTGACAAACTGAGTTATGTTAAAGACATTTGAAAATTACACTGTTTTTTCCCATGTATTGCCATGTAGCACTGCCTCTGTTACCTGGACCAGAAATATTTCATTTCACTAGATCCCAATCTTGTAAGACAGCCCTGTCATTTTAATTTGTCACTCTTTGTGTACTGCATCATGCAGGAGTCTCATTGCCCCAGCCAAGTGCCATAGGCTACTGCTCAGAAGAGAAACCTGTCATGGGGGGTAGCAAAGGTAAACACTGCAAACCAGAAAGTTTATGGCTGAAATCATCACCTGGGGCTCCATGCCTACAGGCTCAGCAGGAGGTACAATCTCCTAGAGCTGAATTGGAAAAATCCATGATTTCAGCTATGATAGGTAGGCACCCATCTCTCCCACTGTTCCCAGGCTCCACTGTGGTCCCTGTGCAGCCATGTCACTCATAGGAGGTAGCAGGAGGGGACAAAGGATGAAATTAAAGTATTGGTGGTAGGAAGAGAACTTGTGATTGACATGAAGTCCGAAAACAGCTCCAGGAACTCTGTAGTAGAGTTGACAGAAAAAGAAAAATTCTGGGAGAAAAAAGCAGACTAGGGACAAACATCTCTGAAACAACTAAGTGATCCCAAATCACTGGTGCCAGCAGTTCCAAGTCTTTCTCCAAAGAAGGCACTGGCACAAAACAAACAAGACGACTGTTCTGTCAGGTTTTTTGGCATCACTCTTAACAGTATGATGAATTTTTCTTGCAATGTGTGAGAGTCAAAGGGAGTGAAGAGAGAAAAACTTTGTAGCACATTTGCTACTTTAGCACAGAGATGATGAAGCACAGTTCTGCCTTCCCTGCTGTGGATTTTTGGTTTACCCTTTGGTCCACTCCCACCAAAGCAATTAATCAAAATAAATGAGGCAGCAAACATCTGATACTAGGTGACTTCAGACCGCAGCACATTAACTGTCTTTGGGAGTTTCATGTACCACACTGTACAGAACACACTGTGGGCTGTACTCCAATAGCTTTGCTCCTGGACAGTATTATGAGGTATGTCCTACTGACTAGAATAAGAAAATAGCTGATTTTTGGTTTTATTGGTTAGGATTTGTGAAATCTCTGTGTAGGTATGCAGATATAGTGAAACCCAAGGTGGTTTTTGTCAATTATCATATGTACCAAGATCTGTACCCTTACATTTTGTGACAGGAGAGGCCCTCCTGTAAAAGGACATGAATCAAAGGATAAGAGTAAAAATATCTCAAACCCAGTCCTTTATCGTAAAAGTTGTGAATTTACTGTGAACAAGAGAGACCAAAATTCTTAGGAATGAAAAAAATGGTCGTATTCAAAAAAATAAACCAAAGCAGTTTATCAAAGGTAACACAAATTTGGAAAGATGAAACTTAAAGTGGAAAAGTGTACTTTTTAAGAGATGTACCAAAAAAGTAGAGACCAGATTTTCTGTGAATAACGTAGAAGAGCTATGCTGGTTAAGCATGACCATGTTGTACTGGGGTTATTGGGTTTGAGTAAAACTCTTCATTGCTAGAGCACGCAGGTGGGGTTGCTGCCTGCCTGTGTTCACACCATTTTTATGTTAGATGGTACTTTGAGAGCAGAAGATAGTTACAAAGTGCCCACACCTACAATGTCTTCAGCATTCAGAGAGCTGATCTTGGCCTCTTGAGAAAGCCCAAGAAATGAGCACAGGCTATTTTCTCTTTCCTTTTACTAGATGATTTGGCTTTATTGGAAGTCCATCCACAAAAAGAAAAGGAAAAAAGAGAGACATCAAATAAACTTTGTTTCTTCTCCAAAACTGATCCCTGGATTTCTTCTGTAAGCTTTATCATTCAGAAAAATCTTCAAATCCCTGGAGCAGTTAACAAGACCTACCTGCTAATATGACTTAAAAGTAATTAAAGAGTGCTTCTATGCAAGTTTTAAGAGCCTTGTATAAGAATGACTCAACAGTGTACTTATGCAGATTACTAGGCTCACTGTCCTTTTACAGCAAATAATTATCATAAAGTTTCTGAGATTTATTGAGTGTTTAGGAGTTTTCAGTATCAATTCAGAGGTAATTGGGCAAATTTTGTGGAGAGATTATTCAAAGCATAAGAAAAGGCATGAAAATTAGTCAAGAGCAGGTGAACAACAAGTATGGAAAGGGCATAAGTAGATGTGAAAATGAGAACTTCAGCTCCTACACTGTACAAATGGGGTAAGAGAAGCAAATAGTTTTAGTGATTTCATCGAGGTGACAAATGAAGTCACTAGCAGAATGAAGATTTGTAACCGGGGGGAATTTGGCATGAAATGATATTTCATTTCAATAGGATTTAGCTAATCAATTAACCCTTAATACCTTTGAAAATGTCCCCCCAGTGCCTGGAGGATTTTCTTCTTCTGGTTTAGTTTGCTTTTTGATTCTGAGAGCAAGACCTGAAAGAAAGAAATGAACCACTTTCTTTTTCAAAAAGGTCACTGAATTCCAACTTCCTTTGTAAAAGATCCATAGCCCTCTCCCATACTACTGTGGCCAGAGGGGTGCTGTTGTCCCTGCACCCAGCTGTCAGCAGCACCCTGGGCAGGGCTGACTGCATCTTACACATCCCTCCTGGATCATGTCCCTTCAGATTATGGATAGAAATATCCCTACCAGAGGTTTAATAACTTCTCTACCAGAAAGAAAGCAAAATAAATGTCCCATTTTCCAGGTTCATCCCCCTTACCCAATGTCCATTCGAAAAGAAATCCAAGAGATACCCTTAACACCTTTTGGGTTTCCATCCTCATTTGCTTCTTCTACACTTCATACTTTATAATTACTCAGCAGGGATGCTGCTTTTTTTGCGATTGATAACTAGATTGTATAAATATAATATGGATGTTAAAATATTAAATGATTAACTGTTTGTTTGTACATCTATGAAACACTCTGTAACAGGATTAGGCTGGATCCCGAAAGAATCATTAACTTGCATTATATTGAAGTATTTATTACTGTGGCATATGTAATGGATAATATTTGTTTACATTTTTAATTACTCACATTTTCAGCCAAGAAAATCTCCAAGGATAATGTCTCATTTACAAGTGTCCTGGCAAAAGAAAACAAAATATACACATTACCATAAACACATTACCAACAATTCTGTGACAACCATGCAATGGTTTAAATATGAAATTCAAGTAAAGAAGTAATTATGATAAACAATAAAAAAATATACATGGCACCATGTATTTGTGTATAAAATCTCTGAAAAAAACTGAAATGAAGCAAACTTTCTTTAGCTACTGTGGATATTGAGCTTGTTCCACAACCCAGTGAAGTCAAGAGAAAAGAATCTACTTTCATCAACAGTCTCTAAACTGACACCACAATTAATGTACCAAGTAAGTGGCAATTTGTACCTTCAGAATCTCCCAATACATTGGGATGGAGGAACACTTTTTTTTTTTCCCAGAAACTGATTAACTAAATAAAAGGAACTTAAATTTAAGTAATTGAAAAGCTTCGCTTTTGCAAGGTTTCTTCAAGAACTTGCAGTAGACTCTGCTTGGATGATAACTTGTCCGTATAAGAATCAGCAAAGGAATGAGCCATATTAGCCCACAGATGTAGATCAACCATGATGTATTTTTGGTAAGTTTCTTAGAAATATTCTTCACAGAGAACATAATATAATAATATCAGTTAGAGAATTAATCTAGCAGTAGGCAATAGCCCATTGTCTCAATCCTTGTTCACTATAATTCCAATTTGTCTAATTTCAAGCAGACTTTTGATAATAATTTGTAGTAAAAACCCCTTTGGGGTATTATATAAAAAATAATTATTTGTAGCTTTTATGGTGACTCATCAATGGTGCAACAAAGAGTTTCATCCTAAAAATAATAAGAATATTTGTATTTGAGTAGAAGCTTTATGGGGAATAGAATTTTGGAAAACATCCTGAAAGTGAGCTGAGCAACATAGGGACTTTTTGTGAACTGCATCAAATCTCACATTCCTTAAATGTCAAGAGTATATCTCTTGTGCTTGCTATGGATACCTTTCCTTCTTCCTTTCTTATCATCTTCAGTCCTTCTTGGTAGGTCTTTCTAGACTTTGCAGAAGATTCAACGACATTAATATTATTCTGCCTGAGAGGTGTTACCACAGAACAATAAGATATGTTTTAATTCTTAGTAATGTATTCAATGTTTGGTCATAAACAAGAACATAAATTATATAGTTGATCTTTGCAGAACTCTTTTTGGGTAGTAGAAGCCCTTAAGTCCTTCTCATGGCACCATCAGAACTTAGAAAATTGCAGCCTATGATGTGAAAAATGGCATCTTTTCAGTTCTCCTAGCAACATAGATTTTCTGATTCCTCACAATGGATTCTTTTGCAGATGAAAACCATAACTTCAGATTGAAAATGCTGTTGCTGTCCTTACTACCTTTCATATATTGGCAGCATTCTTTGAAAGTCCCATTTCAACCATTGGAACAAACTTCCCAGGGAAGTGGTTGAGTTATCATTCTTGAAGATACTTAAAAAACATGTAGATCTGGTGCTAAGGAAAGTGTTTTTGTGTTGGACTTTGCAGTGTTAGTTTAAGGGTTGGACACAATGACCTTAATGGTCTTTTCCAACCTAAATGATTCTGTGATTCTATGTTTTGATAGCAGACACTATGGCTTGGGGCTGAAATGTACTGCAGAATAGCCAGGAACAAACATTAGTGAGAGGTGAAGCTTGAGGGTGCTGAATGCTTCACCTATGCGACATGACTATGGCAAAAAAAAAAAAAAATTAAAAAATAATAGCACAAAAGAAATTATTTTCAAAACTATCCTAAGAACTTGTAAAAGTCAATTCCCTTCAGCCTGCATTTCCATTTCACTGTGTTGCTTGTGTTAGTATGAAATAAAACTCCAAATCTTTCATCTGGAGGGACGAGTGAAGTAGCCACTTTTTAGTTAGATAATATTTTTTCTTCCTGTGGCAAAATGTACCTCATTATTAATCTGGACTACCAAAACTAGTCAGTTATTTAGCATTTTTATAATGTATTTTTGATTTTACATAGGGAGTATAGCTGAAATATCTCTGCAGAAAAACCTCTTTTTACTATCTGGTTGCATTTATTGAAAGAAAACAGTCCAGCAGAACAAAATACAAAGAATTCCTGTCACCATTTGGATAAAAAAATGCATGCACTAAGTTCAGCTCGTAGTTGCTGCAGTGGAAGGAGTGTGTGCTGTGCTACTTAATCTCTTTGAAATCATACTCATGTCTTTAAAAGAATGTGTAATTCTCTCATTAATTAATTGCAATGGAGTTTAGTTTGCCCACTGAGAGGAGCATAAACCTTTTAATTGCTACATTCTAGAAGTCTCCGAGTCCCCAGCCAGTGGTAACCATTTGATTTGTATCATGTCAAACGCAATGCTTCAAAATCAGTTTGATTAAAAATACGTAAAGTTAATGAATCGTCAAAAACCCAGTGTTCTTTAGAAGGCACAATTTTAAAAAAATGTCTATTTTAATCTTTGTAATATAACTGTCTCTGGTATTTCTGTCATTTGGTAATGCTTCCAGACACATTCATGGTGGTCATCTTTGATCATATAAATTCAAGAGATTCCAAGGCTTTTTCTATTTGCATAAAAAACAAAGAAAGCATTGTCAGAAATCCCCAAATATGCATTTTGAATCAAGTTTCACCTAAATGCTATACAAAGACTCAGTGTCTTGATGCTAATTTATTGAAAATGCCTTGGCCTTTAGGAATTTCCCATTGGCACTTAGTAGAGCTGAACTCAAAGTGGCAATGGCAAAAAGCAGCCATCGAAACTGTGTTCATGCTGACATCTAAGCTCTAGTGCTCAAATTATGAGTGCCCTGAAACAAAATACTGTAGAAGGAAAAACAAAGCATAAATGCTTTAGGTGCCAAGATTTCACTTGAAAGGGATGGAGAGAAAAATAAGTTTGAGGTTTCTTTAGTGAAATCTAATGTGCTAAAGACTTAGCACAAAGAAAGGATTTAATGATAGATGTAAAGGGTTTGATGTTTAGTGCAGCACTCTGATGTCAATGTTTTATATCTATAATTTCTGCATATACATAACCATACTTAGGATTCGACATATGGTCTGTAAATAACATATGTAAGCTGGATCGTTGAGTGAGATGATTTTTTTTCCTGCTGAATGTACGTGTTTATTTTATGAGCAGAGACGTGAAAAGTTCATTCATGTCAAAATGTGTTGCTAAGTATAAACATGCTGCTTCACTTTAGGCAGGATCAGGAAAGACCCTGGGTGTGTAATCTGTGAATTGACTCTATGCTGATGTTGCCCAGGTTTTGTATTACTAAACTATGGCTCACAACAACAACAAAAATTTAACCTTTAAATAGAGGCACCAAAATAATTTAAAACAGATTGGAGGGTTTAAAGGGCTCCAAGAATAAGCAGCTCATATTTCAGTTCCTCCCCTCTAGGGCCTACCTATTTGGTGTTCAGAGTTCATCTCATATTGCAGCTGCTTATGTTCACATTTTCTGCAGTGTGTGGATGAAATGTCCAAGGAAAAGAAAAAACAACAACAACAAAAAGTAAAATATACAACATTAAAAATATCTTCCCTAAAACAATGGTTTGGCTGTTATTGGGCAGGGAATAGGACAAATCACCCAGAGGCTTTTAAGTAAGAGCAGGGGAAAGAAAAAAACAAAGAACGGTGAGAAAGTGCAGAGATTTTAAAGGGACTTTCAGTTTCAGGGGACGTTTTTTATTCAAAGTTCTTTCAGGTTATGGAGCCCATTATTTTTTTTATTTTTATTTTTTTGTTGTTGTTGTTCTTTTATTAAAAATTTCTTTGTAATTCATTTAGAGTTTCTTGCCACTGGGCACAGACAGATAGCAACAACAATGATACTCTATATTTATCACTTTATTCTGTTTTACAGTGTATCTCTGATTATGGAAACAATAGATTTTTTGCACCTTTCTTTGGTTACTATTTGTCAAGAGTAGCCTTTATAAACAATATATTTTCCCATTTTAATAAAAGGCTAGAGCTGCACTAAGTACATAGGATAGGATTTGAAACAAAAACCCATCAGACTCCCAGAGTAAGGTTACAAGGCCTTCATTTACACCACACCATCTTATGAGTTAAAAAGCCTTCCATCTACTCCATTTTCTAATCCTACTATTCAAATATAGCAGCTGTATATCTCTTTAACTAATGAACTAATTTTACTCCTTTCACCAGAATGCCTTGTCATGTGATCCTGCAACCAAAGCTACTGTTGTTGCAAACACCACACTCACACCAAACATTTTGTTCTAAATATCTAGGCTCTGATGACATTTTCTTTCTTACATATAATCTATTCCATTTTTCTTTAACCTGTACTTATGCATATGTAAAGGTATTATTACAAAGGACCCGAGATCCTTTGATGACTGAGAATAATCTGGTCCCCTTAAAATCTATGTGAATTTTCCTTTCAGCTGAGGTTGGGGGAACTTCACCCCATTTGCCTAAGTCTTCCTAAGTAATTCACATGACTCGAGTCCAAAAATAGGTGAGTACTGTGTGCAACAATGAATGGTAACCTCACTGATTAATATAACCGGATCCAATTGTGAATCCCAAACTGTCGTATCTTCTCATACAGTCCTTTCTTTGAGCCTCCTTACAGCCTCCTGTTTTTCCCTTCTGTTGTACCTCCCCACACTCTTCTTACAGTAGGGAAGAATTTGCATTATTTAGGGCAGCAATCCTTTTGACTCCTTCCAAGGCTAGCCCAACCAGCTGGCTGTCATTCCTGAGCTGTTCAGAACTAGTGCTGTGGATTTGACAGTGATAATGCCAAGGACTTGCTTTCATTTTCAGCTCTTCTACTAGTTTCTTCAGAAATCCCTTCCTTCTGGCTTGCATTGACAGAGTGGAACATGTAGGCCAAGGCAACTAATCTACTGTAGTAATATTTGAAATAGGAATTAGATATAGCTTTTTCTCTTAAGATGTATATACTTCCATTATGACTAAATCTTTATTCTAGAAAAAGCCTAAGATACCATAAATCATGTCCTCAACTATCAAGGGAGTAACAAAAATCAGGCATTTAACTGAGTAAATCTTCCAACAAAGCAAAAGTATACTTACACAGTGTGTCAGTGGAAAGAGAATACAAATTCCCATGAACCACAATAAGGCCAGGATCCCCCCTCAGCTTTTCCAGCTCCTGTTCCAGGTCCACGTAACTCCAGACAAAAGCAGCTTGCTCACATAGTCTCCTGAAACTTGCATGTAGTATCTTTAATATTTCTTTCCTAGACCATGCCTATGCTATGTCAACTGTTAACAACTAAATTCCGATAAGATTTGCTACCATACAAAACCCGGCTTTGCATCTGACTTTAAATTCAATACTAGTTTAGGAGGAGTATCATACAAGAGTCAGCTAATCTCATTTCATTTACACAGTGTTTCTAGATGTCTGGTTGACGATTAAAACATTCATGAAAGCAGCTACAGAACTCAGCAATCATGATAGCACTAAACAAGTTCATTTCTGATCTGCAATATCATTAGAAAATTTGGGGGATTAGTGTTCATTACATATGGTATATATTTGTCTTTATTTTCTACATACTTATTTGAAAGGTTAATGAAAATGCAGATGCAGTGGTTCCTTTCTATGGGTTTACCTTCCATGAGTGCCAGTTTTCAGGCTAATTGATTATGTCAGAAGCTCTATAAATATCAATAGCATATGGAAAGGTTAAGCTGAGGTCTCCACATAACTGGATTCATACTCTTTATTGATGGTACAACCATTATCCAACCATAATGGAAGTGCTTTGAGTGTGAAATAGAGTAGAACGTCGGATAATTTTCACCAATGACTAGAGGACTCAAACTGAGTGACTGACTTATGCAAACTAATGAGCGAATGTATGATGTACAATGGGTAAACTAAAACCCGAATTTTAAAAAATCAAGGATAATGTATAATAAAATATATGTAGTCACTGTTTTGCCTGTAAAAGTTTAATACTATTTAGGATGCTCTTTAATTTCCTCTGAAATAAACAGTAGGAGTCTGTGTTGGAATGACATCTTACAAATAAGAGAAGGTAGTTGACAACATGCTAATCAGCTTTCACTAACAGATATATACATCCTTCTTTAGAAGAACACTAAGAGTCACTTCTATAATATGATTGTGCTATCTTTTTGTAGCATTAACAGCAATTTTTCAGAATTGTTCTCTGTAATTTTTTCTCCCTTATTACCTGTTGTTTGTTTTGTTTGGGTTTTTCTGGTAGGACACAGAGGAGTCAATCCAGTCCCTAAGTGTCATTTCCCTGGTAGCTCTGGGTAGCAAAGAGAGCCTGAGAGTTGTGTAGCTGTTCCACTGCCATTGCTTCCTGATATATCTGGTAGCAGTGCAGCAGGGTGATTGCAGCTTCACCAATGCCTACTGAGAAAGCTGGGTTAGTTTATTAAAAGTTTAAGCAGTTACTGATGTATGTTCTACATGCTGTGGAACAACTGAGGAGGCATATTCAGTCTGCCACATGGAGTCATAACCCTATTTTCATGCTCGTGGCTAGATTACACTTGCAATGGGTTGCCTGCCATCCTACACTTTCCTCTTTCTAAAGCAATCTCTGTGTCCAACAGGTTTTGCAGGAAGAGCCAAGCCTGTGCTTCACTGTAGTTAATATGTTAAAACCTACATAGTAGTGCTTTCAAAATAAAATCACTGCAAATGTGCCAGAGTTTTCTAACCAACCGAAAAATGCAGCTAAAAATTCTGTACATTTCCACCTCTGGAGTCAATGTAGTGCTTGCTTCAGTAAGTGGTATGGGACAGTGGTTTGGTTGTTTGCATGAGAAATAAAAAGAAATGCCATTGTCTTAGTAGCCAGTAAAGTTTCTTTGCGCTAAGAAACTAGATGGAACCAATCACAATTCATTATACTGTGTTTTGCTCTGATAATGAGTGTTGTTAGACCTCAGAATGTATTGCTCTGCCATATAAATTTCCCTTAAATGTAATATATAGCAGCATTAGGAAATGCTGCCTTCTTTTGGTTTAGAAAGACTACTAGAGAGAATTTAGGGGAAAACTTGATATTATCAATTCCATCTTTAACATCTATTTCTAACTGCATGAAGCTTGGTGTGTGAGTAAAATTCCCATACTGGTGAAATTCCAGTTAAGTTTATCCCATTTGATCAAAATATTCCTGTAGGACTAGATTTCACCTCCACTTTCACTGTCCACACGATCTGACCCAAATCAGTGTGGAGGAAGATATACCTCACTGTGAGCCCTGATTCTCAAAAATCTACTGTGTCATCCAACTGATACAGGGTTTATATCTGTCTTGGAGAGATTGGTTTCTCCTGCAATTGAGAAGACACGAGTGACTTGGTGTGAGATTTAGTTTTATTATTGGCTAAGCATTGTCTGCAGCAGCCTTTGGACTTTATCAGTTAACCTTAAATGAGGTGACCTTGGTTAGACTATTTGCATGACAAGGACAAACTCCTGCAAGTCGTTGACATGTGCAGCCTGCTCCCTTACCTGGAGTGGAGGTCACACACAT
>WEIV01002907.1:25454-44232 GCA_013390005.1 Calyptomena viridis
TTGAAAATAATTTAATTTAAATAACATATAAAAATATTAAAAAAGGATACTACAAAATTACATGAAGCATGTACTCACTAATAGCCATTAGTAATAGCTTGATATTTCTATCCAAGCAACAGTTTATTAGAATGCCAAAAGGTTATATTTGACAACTCACGACTGATTTTTTTCCTCATCCTTTCTGCTCCTCTAAGAAATTCAGTCTTATGACACACATAACATACGCCATGTCATATTTGTGCATGCTAGGCATATTAATTTTAGTTTTAGATTTGTTTTAACAATAGCGTTTGCTTTTCATTAAAATACTTAAGGTTGACAGATGTATCTCTGGAATGAACCACACCAGTATAAGAGTCTGAGAGGAGCTGCCTCTTCCCACACAGTACAGTGGTTATTTTGGGCACAAGTAGTTTTTGATAGTAGGCAACTGCAGACTTAGATTCTCTTGCCTTCCATTTAACTTAAACATAAATTTAAAGCCAAGCCCATGCTTAATGGTTTTGCTACGCTTAAGTAGCATTTTACAAGGACTGGAGTATTTTGTAGAATTGGAGCCACTGACTCTGTACACTGAAATCAATGGCAATGGTCATGGTGTGCAGGGTCTGACCTGTACCTCTTATGAGATGAAATATCCCTAGGTATTTCTACAAAGAATTGTAAACTTCACGGTATCACATTTTGACCACTCTTATGAATTGATTTCCTACTGTTTCTTTTTCTGAAATTTTTCCTTTTGGGGACAGAAAATGTGTAGCAACAACATTCTAATATCAGAGGCATAGAGCGACAAATCAGTGCTTTTGAAATCATAGCCTCCGTGTGAGTTTTGAGCTGGTGCTGAATGATGGACACTGGAAATACATGTGGTATTTTCAGTTCTTGTGTGCATCAGATAAAAAGCTACAGGCACAATAACAATTTATGCACCCAAGATAGTCACTGAAATGAGTGGAGGAATAGGAAATGCAGGATGTCCTGTTATTAGGGTCCTGCTACTTCAACTCCAATATGACCAAATTTAGTGTCAAAGACATGAAACCTCTAGCTGCATTGCACAGCTGGGTATCATATTTAACCACAAGGATTAGGATGTAATCCTGTCATTTCTGAGCATCCTGAATTTCTGAAGTATTCAGTACTTGCAGGCTCAGGATCCTACATTCCTTGAAAAGCTGTGAGCAAGTAAGTTTTATTCAATTGATCTTCAATTGTTTTCCTCTTTACATGAAATGGTAAGACATAATTTGTTAAAGGAAGAGACCACTACTCTTGCAGTGCCTTGATTTCTTTTATGATTGTTTTGTACGTACTGTTCCTAGATTTGTAAATTTGAATTAAAATGTCTTTTAAAAATTAACTCAGTATCTCTCTTCTGTTTATACTAATTCAGACTCAGGATATTTGGTTGCTAGAATCACATTATTGCCAGTGACAGTAAATATATTTGTGTCTTAACTATTAATTCCTGTAATTGAGCATTTCATAAAAGTGGTTTATAAACTGATGATAAGAGATCAGCACCCTACAGTGTTGGTTATACCTGTACACAACATTAATACTGTCTCACTTAATAAGCTGACCAATAATAGCATTAGGTAGAATATCTTAATGATGATATCTTACTTTCTACCAACTAAGAGATATGTTTTGCAGTATTTAATTGAGCAAATCTCCCAGTGGCTTCAGTGAAAGTTGTGCTTGATTAAGGACTACAGAATTTCATCTTAATAATATTTTATCATTTATGCATGGAAATGTAGGGTGATAACAGTTATTAGCATTCCAGGTAAAGTAGCTCATGCAAATTATTCTGCTGTTAAATAGTCAGTCACATTGTATTTAATACCCCCAAATAGTTATGTATATTTAACAGGGAAACGACAATATAAAAAAAAAACAGATTTAGTTCAGATGTTGAGCTGCTATGTAAACCAATTATCTATCCTGAGGGAAACAGCTCTGCCTACAACTACTTAGGCTCTAGGGCCTATTACAAATCCTGGAGTGGGCTGTTGTTTCAGTTCTCAAGGGAATCTACCACGTCACACTGGAAATAGTTGACAATAATTAGAAAGCCTGCTTCTGCCAGTACTGAACATATTTTTAATACCTTTCTAAGTGTTACAGGAGATAATATATAAGGCTTTTAGAATTCCAGTCAGGCTAAGGTGAACCATGGAAAGGACAACTACACAATAGCCCCAAACTGGACTGTGACAGGCTAATTATTGTGGCTTCATTAGAAAACCTCTTTTTGCATAGGTCACCTGGGAAGTGTAATTAAAAATGCATTATTGGTGTATATTTTTATTGAAGCAATTAAATTAAAAAGCAAAAAAAAAAATTATTTGATGAGCAAATAATAATGTTGGTCAACAGCGTTTATCCAAGAAAGAGAGAACAAGTTAGTGGTTCATTAGCAGTAAATGTGTTAACTGGAATGCCGTTTGAAAAATGAGCCATAGAACAGCTTTTAAATACTCAGATTAAAGGATTTATAATGTCAAGTTTAACACAGAAATTATAGATAGTATTACATTGCCATGAGTAATAGCACCTTTAATCTGACTTAGCAAAATGATTTATTATACATGGTATGATTTTCACAATTAGGCAACTATATATCTATCTAATATTGAACATCTATATCAGCCATGGAGGGGTATCAATACATATGTATGCACACCTAGGTGGACATGCACAAATAAATCTAGGAATATGTGTTCTGTAAAACTGTGCAGCTTTTTAGCAATACTTGCCTTGAACATATGGATCTCAGGGAGTTCTTTTTAGCTACTGTTTAGATCTTCCTGCCACAGAGCCATAGGAATGCCCTGGAAGCATGAGGAGATGCAAGGGGATCCTCCCCCTCAGAAGATGGCAGGATCCCCATGCTGACAGAATAATTTTCCTGGACAGCAGTGTATATCTGCTTGGCAAAACATTGCTGTGCTTACACAAACTACCCATACAATACACGTATAGTTAAAGCCTACTCTTTCCAGAAATGCTTAGTTGATAGAGCACGCACTTGATGATTATTCCTCATGGGAAGAGAAATGTCCTGAGCATATCACGTTGGCTATGCTGCTTAGACTCTCTAGAGTAAGTATGTATGAGTGGTTTTACACTAAGATCAGTTTGAAGGCTGTGAAGTTATCAGCAGTTGCACAAAGGACATAATTGAAACTCTCAAAGATATATTCAGTCTTTCTTGCTCATTTGATGTTCCTCAACACTTCTCATCCCAGCTGCATGCAGAGCCTAGGGTATGCATGTACCAGAGACTTATACACAAGTGCAACATTTTCTATCTTTTATTCTTCTTCCAATAACTTCTAATTTTCTCCTTGCCTTTTAGTAGTCAATATTATTCTGCTGGCACTGCCAATGGACTCACAGTCCTCTGAAATCTCCTGGGATGGGAATGTCTCCTCTTGTAGATATTCTTAATGGAGTTTACCTCCAAGTTTTCACTCATCATTTCATCTGCTATTTTATTCTTGAGTCATTCATAAGACCTTTCCGTAACACTTTATACATAGATTTAAACCTGAATAATTCTCATTACAAATAAACTGATAACTCACTACTTGACATTTTCCAGAAAATTTATGAATATGTTGAACAGCAAAATCCCAGGAGAGATCTCCAGAGGATTCTGCCAGTAATCATCCTTCTCTGTGAAAACTGACCACTTACTGTTTCTCTTTGTTTCTCTTCTTTTCACTGGTTGCTAATCCTGGGGAATACCTTCCCTTTAGCCCATGACTAATCTTCAAGTTTTTGTTTCTTTAAGAGTCTTTGGTGAGGGATTTTGTTGAAAGTCTGTTGAAAATTCAGTCACACTGTATCAACTGGCTGTGTTATCCATATATATGTTGATGTGATCTAACAATTATGAAAAATTTTGGAGCATGACTGCTGTACAAAAGTTAATCTTGACCATCCTCCCATGTGGCTACTAATGTTTTGTTACAGTCTCTACTTGTTTACCTGATGTACAAATAAATTTCCAGGCCTGTAGTAAGTAGTGCCATTGGCACTTTAGTGAAGATCAATGTTGCATTAATCCCATTTTGTTTCTCTGCCTCTGTGGATGCTTTAAATCAAAGCACCATTACAGTTTTATTTCATATATGGGTTCTCAGACAACTTGGGTGAATATCATGTCACTTTGGCAATTTCTTCTCATGCCCATCTGCTAAAATGTCTTAACATTTTGTCTGTCGTACTGATACCATAATTTGACAAAAAATTCCCAGTTCCTTTCCTCTCCAGACTGTCAACCATGCAAGTCTTCTGCTGTGTTTTTTAGAGTAAAAGTCAAAATAATATTTGGGGTTTTGATGCTGGTGGTTTTTATCTGTTTGGTTTTGGTCTCCCTCCCTGAATTTTGCTTTCAAATTTGGTACAGTAGCCACTTTCCCTTGGCCTGGCATAACTTTGAGAACTTAAGGGTTACTGTAGCTTTAGAAATTAATTCAGTGTTTCAGGAGGAGGTTGATTCTTACTGGTCACAGGCACAGACTTAAGTAGGTCAAGTTCCTTACTGAAAATATCCTTCCCTATGACCATGATCTCTTTCTTCAGGTATATTTTATCCCACCCTAAATATTGTCATATTTTCACAATACAAAACTTACAGGAAAGGAAAAATCCACCAAAAAAGGCCATTCTGTGTTCAGTACTGTAAATATGAATGTATTATGCAGTGACCTTCAAAACAGCAAGGCCTGATCTCCTCCCAGTGCAGCTGAGGGAGTTTGCTGCAGGCTCTCCCCTCACAACAGGCCCCTGTTACAGCTGGGCACTGGAGTGTTCTCATCAATAAACAAGAAGTGAATTTTTTGTTACTGCATTTGATCTAAAGACTTTTTCAACAATAATGAAGTATGTCTAATGGTTATATACTTCTAAAAATAATATCTTCCAGACTTTCCTCCCTCTCTTTCTCTCTCCATGTTATATATGTATGTATGCATGGATGCACGACCACACTGAAACCAAATACAAGTTTCTGCCCTATTTTATTGTTTTTATTCCTAACACGAGAGCAGAACTTATGCCCCAATTTAAAAAAATGCCTAAACCTAAAAATGAATTAAACACACATAAAGTTCTGTTACTGGTCAGACCAAAACCCTAAGGGTTGCATTCTGTATTCAATTACACAAGTGTTACTCCCGTTGGAGTCAGGACTGGAGGGCAGAATTCAGCCTGAAATTGTAAACAAGAAAAATCTGAACTGAATCTCGTCTTTCCTTAATATACACTAGTATGTACCAAGATGCTGTTGAATATAAGGTCTCTTATTTGGGAGAAAGGGCAAGGAAAAAAAAAAACCAGTGAGAAATTGGGGAAAGATTTCTCCAGGATAGAATATGCTGTCTTGATGCTTTGGCACAACAAGGTTTGTTAAAGTGAGGAAATCTGTGGGATTAGACTCCCAAATTGAGCTTGTTTTGACTTATGCCTCTCTGCTGTGTCTTTCTCAGCAGTTTGTTTCTGCAGCTGCATCTCCTGTACTGGTCTGCAGTCTCCTCACTCAGACCCACTCCTTTCCTGACACTCAAAAGAAGTGAGACAGCAAATGACAGTGATTTTTTGTACACTTTTTTCAAGGTTTGAAGGTTGCTTCTGCTTCCTTATGGAAGTTGTGGCTAATTTTTTTTTAAGTACTTTTCTTACTCAGATGTCATTCTCTCTACATCATAACCCAAGCTTGTAATCTCAGAGACTGCTTTACATTTTAGTGAACACCTTATCACATTGTTGAGTACAGCAGAAATTCAAGCAGAGTGCACACAGAATACAGGTGTGTCAGGAAGGTTTGCATTTGCACAGTGCACCAAGTTGTGAGTCTGTTCTTTGTACAATTCCACAGCTTGGGAATAGACACACAAACTGGATGAGCCTATATGAGATATCAACCGCTTGGTTCTAGAAAAAGGGTGCAAGAATATTGGAGGCCGAAGAATGTTGTGTTCAAAGAGTTATATGTGTAGCCAAGGTAAAATTTTAAATAAAGCAGAAATTATATGAAAAAAAGAGCCTAAGACAACACTGACATTCATTTAATTGCCTCAGAGGATGCTGTACAGACAGTTGCCATTTCAGTGCATGAGTGGTCTTCCTGTCTCACAGAATGGAGCCATTGTTGGCAGTGGCTGTCCCTTGCAGCTGAACAAAGTGCAGCATGTGGGTACATGTCACCAAAAGGCAGGGCTGGGATGAATGGGGACTTGCTGGAAAATGCTCTGCAAAGCACCTACTCCAAGCTGTTGATGACATCAGTGCTTCAGGGGAAGTTTCTTGTAAGTTGTGACATAATGTATTTTTCCATCTTTTATCATATTGCATGTGAACAGGTGTAGCTGATATAGTATTTTCAAAACAGAACATTATCTGAAGCTTAGAGGGGATGTTAGCAGTGCTTGAATGTGTTCATGAAAATTATTACTTCAGTTTGTCTGCTTGGACATTAGAGCTGCAATACAATTTAATGTTTCTGCTTTTAAAAGCCATCTCTGGCAGAACCGAGATGTCTGACGGTCACCTCTGTCTCACATGAAAGAAGTTTGGGAGACTTTGCAGTGTGATATAGTCTGGTTTGCTTGGGCTTAGGATCCCTTACTGAGAACACCATCATCTTTCCCAGTGAAATTTGACCTACCATCCCAAATACCTCATCTGATTTCAGCTGCTATCATATCTTATAAATAAATAGAACTTGTGCTAGCCATGCAGTGATCCTAATCTGTGAAATCTTTACATACCCAGCTTCATTCTGACATTAGAAAGGGTCTAGCAACCATGCACAAAAATGTTAGCTATCTCTAATATGTGATAAAACTATAATAAATGTAGAAATTGATGAAATGAGGAGCAAATGATTATGGGTATTGTAAGGCAATGCACAGGTTCAGGGAAGATGAACTTCTCTTTTTTCAGAAGTTCTAAAACTACCCCTGAAAGTTTAACTGGCAGCAAGTGTGAGCATGTTCTAGTTCTGAGCTTTTTTTCCTGGAAATAACTGGAAGAAAAAGTGCTTCAAATGAGAGGTAACTATAGAACTGCAAGTCAAGGGTTAATTTTTCTTTTCTTAGGGAAGCAGTAAAGGCTGACTTTTTCCATTTTGTGTTATCTGTGGCATTATATGTGGCAGCTGCAACCTATTTCTATCCCTAAATTCTGATAGTTTATTGCCATTGTGGGAGATGAAGGATTTGGTCCTTCGCTGAGAGTTCCAGGTGTCTGAGAGATTTGCAAGAAATGTGAAAAAGGGGAAAATTATGCAAAGAATATGACATTTCTGGAAATATCATTTAGATTTTGGTCATCAGAGAATAGGAATGGGTGGTTCAGGTCATCTGCTGAACTGGCATTTCAGTGCTTGGGCAAGCAGAGAAGTGAGCAGACAGAGTAGTCAGAGTCATGGATTAAGTTATTGCTTTGAAGTGTGGTGGCATCGTATAACTTACAGGTCTAAGTAGATGTTTAGTTCTCTCCCATCTACCTAAGGTTGCTGTTTTCATTCTCAGTTATTTTGTGTTTTATTGCCAACCCTGGAGACAACAGACAACTTTTTCATCCTTAAAATTTTGTGCAGTCACTTAGGGAAGTACAGTGGATCCACAGTGGAAACTAGGCTGAGGGGAAATCTTCCAGCTTCTGTACAAATCTGGTCAGTACTGGTGCAAGTCTGTGCAGATATATTGAGTCCCAGCTGCATAAAAGAGAGAGAAGTGCATACCCAGATGAGAATTTCTTACTATGTCTACTTAATTGAACTATCTTTTCCACCAATCTTTTGCATTTCCTCTTTTCTTTTCAAACTCACAATTATGCAGATTTTAAGGCAAAATAGAATTCTACAATTATTCTAATCTCCTCCTTTTCCACGTAACATAAGCAAAAGAACTTCCCTGAATTAATTCCTGTTTCCACTCTTACAGCTGTGGGTGAGCTGAATATACCTTTCAGAGAAATACGTGATCTTAACATTTTCTGGTGATGAAAAGTCCACTGTAGTCCTGACTTGCTAGTTCACAATGCTTAATTACCCACATCGTTAAAAATACAAGCCTTATGTCTAGTCTGAATTATTCTCACTTCTGTTTCCAGGTGTAGGATCTTATCATATCCTTCTGCTAGACTGAAGAACTGTACATTCTTCAAAGTGCTCTTCCCCATGTAGATAACTACAGATTTGAGAAAATCTGCTCTTTTGACCTTCTCCCTGATGAGTTCAAAGTCTTACCTCTGCTGCCTTGGTAGCAATGCCCAGATTCAGATTTGAGCAAGTAGCTCAAGCCAGGTTGGTGGTTCTATGTAAGCCCTTGCTTTGCCTCTGACTCTCACCACTTGCTATTTGGACCTTCGGGGGACCTCTGTACTTCATTGTAGCAGAAGCAAACACAAGCTCGCCAGTTATCCAACCAGCCTTTCTCACGTGAAGGATGTTTGCGTAGGGACAGACCTTGTGTGTGGATGTGCCTCTGAAGACAAGAGAGAAATAGCTGTGTTCCTCATTCCTGAACATGTGCATAAAATACAGGAAATTCAAGGCTCTAATTATGTAGCCAAATTTATTGGCCAAGGTGACATTTTGCAACTTTTTATCTCCACCTACATCTTAGGCTTACTCTTTTGCTATTTTGTCACTGGCCTATAAAGAGAGGAAAAATCGCAGTTATACAGTCAGTAGTAGTGAAACTCAAGATATCAGATCTTCTAAACCACTCCAAGAAGTTACTGCCTTAGAATAAGTACCAGATATATCCCAAATTAGATACAAGACTAAGTCAAAAGAAATATGGCGTGGATGATCAAGACTCCATATTTAGGTATGAGCAGATCAAGCTAATAACATAACTTTACCACCAGCATTTTTAATCTTTAGACTCATCTTTGCTGCCTTTCTCCCACATCTTTTCTGAACCCTCTCTGTTTTTTTCTAAACATCTTCCTTAAAGTGTGGACAGCAGCGCTGGATTCCAACAGCAGATGCCCCACTATCAAGACACTATAACCACCAACTATTTTGCTTTTCATTTCACTAAATCATATCCCTACTTACAGTAACCACAACGACTACTCAGAAGCAACACATATTCAGCTGTCTGCTTGAGTATTATTTCTTCTTTTGTTGGAAATACTGCCTGAAAAACTTACAATCCAGAATTTCCTTCTCTTTGATATGGCATGTATTTTCTTTTAGATAAACAGCCTTTTATCATTGCCATTGAAACATGTGTTTGACTGTTTTAGCTCTCTATCCAATGCAGATCCTTTTATGTCAGTGATCTGCTTTAATCCTTATTTACCACTTCTCAGTCTTTCCTTTATATGAAAACTTTAACAGAAGTGGTGTGATTAGATGGCCTCTATGAGTTATTAACAAAAATATTACAAAGTTGGAAAAAATTCCAGTGAGATCCTACTTAGTGATAATTTCCCACTTAGACTTCAAGAGCCATGAGGTGATGGTTAACTTACATAATATGTAAAACAGTTATTTTATACTGTTCTAGATCCTCAAATCTTCAAAAAGCACATCAAATGATTCATAGATCTTATTGCATCAATAATATTGTTTTTACCAAGCAAAATTTTATTTTCATCATGTAGTTTGATAAGATCTTTCTGCCATTAGCTGCAGTTGATCAACATTCATTAAATTATCTTGTTTAATTCTTCAAAACAAAAGAAGGTTTACCCCATTACTGCTTGACATAAACAGGACCATAGCTTATAGTATTTTTGTGTATGATTTTTCATCATAGTAATGTCAAACTTTATTAGCACTTATTGAAGTCTGAGCTACCAATTATTGAGATCTTCTGATACCAGGCTGAGAAGAAGCTTCTGTATGGTCTCATTGCTTGTTAAATACTATCTAATAACCTGATATAGAGAAGACTGATATTTGTATGGCTCCCTCCAATATAGCAAAATTTGCATATCTTTTGAATAAGATTACTTAATTCCTTATCCTTTGCTGAGATTTTCTTAGTGGCTTGAAGGTTGAGCTCTTAAGAAGAATGGAGAAGGGTGAAAGAGAATTTTTGTGATGGCTATGTATTTGCATGTACAGAATATTTATGTAGTGCAAAAATACTTGAAGTAATGCACTGGAATGCATATGACTTAGCATAGGAGTCTGTAACATGACCATACACATATGAAGAGTCTGTGTTCATGTGTACGAGCAAGACTAAGAAGGAGGGCAGTGGGTCTAAGCCAAAGAGGAAAACAAAGCAAAGTACGAGACTCAGCCAGGACAGAGGAGCTGGGCCACTGATAAACTGTGACTCTGGGAAGTGCTGATCCCTGGCATAGAGGAGTAGGGTATGTGGTATCTTGGGTTCAAACAGCTGGAACTTCATGGTGTGCTATAAACAGTGCGTGCACTGTGTCCCTTTTTTGCTAGTGAGCTGGAAAGGTGTAGCTCCCACATGAGAGTCTTGAGCCAGTAAGGGAAAAGGCAGGTGATGAGAAGGCATCTCTGACCATTCATTCTCATCTTTTGAATTCTTCACTGTGATGGCTTGACCTGAGCAGCTGAGAAACATTGAAACAATGGCTTAGGAGTAACAGTGTTTGACTCTTTCCCACTCCACTCCTTTTTCTAGGTCTTACTGTGTGTTTTCATTCAGCTTTTTAGCAGTGGCCTCAGACTGCTGCTGACTAGTTTGCCTGGTGATGCTATAGGACAGGCACTGCCCATACTTGCCAACTCAAACTCCACCACTGGAGTTTGATGCACTTAAACTATCAGAATTCAAGGTGGAGTTAATTGCTTGCAGTTACTTTTATTTCTCATTACACGTACCATTCATATCTAGTCCTTGAGTCAAATCTGACACTGGCTGTGAGAAGCCAATGTTATTAATATCTAGTGCAACTCCATGTGTCACTGATAGGGGTCTTCTGCATATCTGATCTTTTGCCATCGGTCAGTGTAATCCAACATACTATAGGTACATCTGAAGTCACTAAATTCTACACAGTTACCTTTGTAATAAATTGAGTAACTTCTGCTTGACTAGGGTTAACTTCCTTGAAAGTATCCAGTTTTGAACTGAAGATACTAAGACCTTGTATAACTTGGAGAATAGATATGGTTTTTTGTTTTATACATAGTTTCTTGCTTACTCGAATTTGTCCACTTCCACTTGCAATCACAGCTCCTTGTTCAGTCTGCCTGCACTACACTGAAGAGCTCTTTACTGTCTGGTTTTCTCCCTGTAATCAAATTTGTCACCTCAAACTATTGCATCCAGAACAAAATCCATCAATAAAGGTAGGGAATGATTAACACCTTCGTCTCCACTCTCGGTAGAGGACAAAAGATAAATTGAGCATGGAGATTCAAACAATAAAATCTGTTGAGCATGTGGAGTTCTGCTGTGAGACGAGGGCTGATGTCCTGCCCTTGGAAAGCTTGAAGGAATATTATGATGCTGAAAATTACTGTTACTAAAACAAAGTGTCTCACTTTCAAGAGCAGGTGGCTTCATAAGTCTTATGTGCGCAGAAGCATCATACAAATATATATATATCTGTTTATATATATACACATATATAGTGGAAAATAATTCAACTCTATCTCATATGGCTGGTGTAATTTTAATTGCATGGTAAATCATGAAAGTATTTCTAGAAGCAAAAGAGACTTGAAAACACCTGCTTCCTTATGTTCAGTGTATAAATTTGTCCACTTTCAATATGAACAGCTTATTGAGGAATCTCAGCTAACAACTCCAAGAACTGAACAATCTGATGAACCTATAGAGTTAATTGACTTTAATTTATTTTTGTTTTTCAAAATTCTGCTAAGTCCTAGCAAAAATAGTTAAAAAGCACCATCCCATACTTTTGCAAGGAAAAGTGGTTTCAAAGCCTTTCTCAAAGGTAACAAACTCATTCCTGTAGGTTGCCTTATTTAAGCCAAGTTGGACATGGCACTTCAGAATATCCTGTAGAAAATAATCCTGTATGTTCATGAGGAAGAGCAGAGAATATAGCTGAGCTCTTGCTTTTATAGTTTTTCAATATCACCCTGGGGTCACCCAGGTCTATGGAATTTCTTTCATATTGTAAATCAGAAAAGGAGGAAAAAAGCAACAAAAATGTAATTTCTCAGATACTTCTTTATAATGAAGCGCTGGCTGTTGCAGTACTGGGAATTCCCAATGGCTTCCATAGTCCCTGAGAAGGGGTTGAACCCTCAGCATTGCTCACTTCGGTAACCAGCAAGACCTCTGTGCCAACAAAAAATGGTCGTAATTCCCACATTTCAAGCATTCCTGCATCATTCAAATGCCGATTCTGTATCTGAACTCAAACTGACCTCTGCAAGAGACAGGAAACTGTCAGGGAATATCAGTGCCCTGCGAGGTGTGCTGAAGGGTTAATCTGATCAGGGACTTCAGTATTAGGGTTTATGTTTGTTCACAGCTTGGCCAGTGTGACTGGACTATCTGCCATCACAAATACACAATAAATACAAACATACATATACGTATACAAAGAGATATACATGCACTAATATGTGTACATGTTTTTACACTATGCACAGATCTTTAAATGCACTAAGGTGATCTAGAATACATAAAAATGCACTGTTTAGCCTATAAAAGACTAAAGATAAGTTGTAGATGAGTCCTTTTTTCCTACTGGTTTCAGAACTGATTTTCACAATCAGATCTGCAGCTCCATATAGTGCAACCCTACATTTTCTCAGTCTGACCACTTGATATGAAAATAACACCCAGAAACTTCTAAGACACTTTTGGTCTCTGTTGAACAACATGAACTTGTTAAAAATGAAGATCTTCCTGCTGAGAAATGCATTGCAAAAGGCACATAAGGGATGCACAGCAGCTCACTGAGGGCTGGGCTCTGCATGGCAAATGGCTCTAACTCAGAAGGAGGAGCACTCCTTCCCAGGGGAGCAAGTCCTGGTGCAGACACCTTCCTGTGCCCCAGAACTTCCTCAGCGGTAAGAGGCCATGCAGTGTTGATTACATTTCCTCAACTTCCCTAGCCATTGCACCCCATTAGCTCCATAGAGAGGGGCTGTTTCCCTCCCTCCTCTGTCTGATGGGGCTTTGTTCTTGGGCACAAGTGTAAAATTTGCCTACATGTTGCCTACATGGGTGACAGCTGGTCTTGAGAAGTATGTCTCTCAAATGCCAAAATAGACATCACAGATAGCTAGAGAAACCAACGGAGAACAGCAAGCTGTAGAAAGGAAGAACCCACATTGCCAGCAAAAATAAATGACTATGTATTTCCATTCAGCACTGGATTCACTTTCCTTTTTCTTCTTATAAAATGAAAAAAAAAGCAAAAACATCCTATTGCCTATAGCTTTCAAGTCCAACTACATATAGGCTGAAAAACAATGCTAGGAAGTATCAAATTCTTTCTTTCTGTCAATATCTGGGTGGATTCATACTTGCTGCTTGCAGTCGAGAGCTGGCTTCTCTGTAGTGCGGCTCCTACGGCAGTAGAGGGCACTTAGAATATGGACAAAGCATAAAAAAATGCCTTCTGAAACTTCCCTCAGAAATCTTTTGTTTAGCTGTGTGAAAGCCTCAATGCTGTCAAACGTTCCCCAGTTCAAAATGAGATTTTTAACAGTGTTTGACTTTGTAGATTATTTAATATCTCTGCTTTAAACAAAATTAAAAAGTTAATTTTGCTTTCAGTTTGAGTCTATTTTTAGCATTGCAAATAGTCTATTTAGGTTTATGGGTTTTGTCTGCTGTGCTATCAGCAAAGCAACAATATTTTATTATTTTGCTGACACTAGGAGTAAAGGAAATAATTTTTTCCTTAGAAAATGGGGAAAATAATTTAGTAATATTTTAGGTTATTCTAGGGTCAAGTGAACCCATTCCAAAATAGGGAAACTCAATTATACAAGTGGTACAGAAGAAAGATACTGCAATGAAAACCTAAGAAGTGGAAAAATGTGCTCCATCACTACATTTTGATTCTTCTAGGACAAATATGAAGCTTTCATGAGAGCTCATAGAAGGACTAATTCTTCAGGCTGCTAATCTCATATCCCCTGAAGTGCTTAAATATTTGGACCTTCGGGGGACATGTTACATCATCAGTATTTGGATGTGAATGTTACAGCTCTGCCCATAGTCAAAAGATACATTGCAATTACTCCTATTAATAAATTGGACTGAAATGAGTTAGACTGTACTGCACACCTGTACAAACTTCAGCAATAATCCTGTAAACTTAAGAGAACTGTGGTTAAAAGTCAGCAGCATTTACTCATTTGAGGTGATTATTTGAGGATCAGGCTTGCATGACATATTTTCTGCCACTTATGGTAGTTGTAACAGTAATTGATGAGAAAATTATGTCACATCTGTTATTTGAGAAAACATAGGGAGTCAGTACTGTAAAGCAGGACAAAATAGGCAGAAATCTTCTCCTCCTGTAGCTATTTGAAGGTGTTGGATGAGGTCCATAAGTGGAATAAACTGATGTAGCTCCCAGTGACTGAAATGAAACTGCCGATTTAGAGCAACTGAGGAACTGGTAAATCGTCTGTCAAAACACAGGAATCAAACAGTGTGGGTGGGTTCTGCTTATATTAAATTGCTGTCAGTGTTCACAGAGCTTTGAGAACAGGACAAGGAGAGGACCTTCCTTTCTAAATCTTCTTTCATATATAGTAACACAACATTTAAGTGGCTTATTATTTTTGTTTGGCCTAATTTGTGATGTCACTTGCAGTACTCCTACAACTTGTGCAAAACCAACAGATTAATTTTTTGCAAGCATAAACTGGTGTAGATGTACTCATTTACATCAAACAATAGCATCAACAGAGAAATTGATTTAGCAAGGCCAGATATACAGCTGTCAGTTAACTTTTTTCACTCAGTTTATTAAATTCTTCTAATGAGACATCTTTAGGGACTTTCAGCAGAAATGGTGTCTCTGGTTACCAAAATTCCATTCTTTGGCTGAACTACCAATAGGCTTCTGCAGAGACAGTGATTAGGAGAATTTTATCAGTTCAGTCACAGCACAGCTACAATTAATGTATCTATCCTATAAGAGGATATTACCATACCATTTACCTGGATGTAGGATTTGTGCACTCCTACCAATGTAGCTATCAGGAAAATAGACTAAGAGAAGTATGGTTGCTTCTTCTGCCAAGAAGGCAAAAACCTATCCTTTCCTAATTGTCTAAGAGGTAGTGGAAAATCTGTTAGACCTGGTGTTGCAAAAGCTGATGCTCTTACCTCTTCACACACAGTGTTTGCAGTTGCTGTCCACAGTGTTCTGTTCACAGGAGGGAAGCCACTTCCTTCCCATGTGTTGTTTCTACCAAAAAGGCAGCACCAGCACACTTTTGTGTATCCTAAGAATTAGTGGCACTGTATGAAGCAGAAGTAATTGCCATGCATACAGCAGAAACCAAGCACTTATTTTCATCTCCATTTCCACAGGCTGCAGGAACATGTTAATTGCTAAGGACACTCCATTTGACAACTAGAACAACAGGAGAAACCAACCACTGGAAAGCAAGAATCTGGCTTTTGTCGACCTGATATCAAACTGGTACAGTGGTTTGTGAATGTTCCCCCAGATGCTTATTCCTTACTCCCTTTTGCTCAGTCTGAATGCTGCTTATCACATGGTTAAGATTCAACTCATAAAAACATGTCTCAGCAATTGGAATTTAGCCTTTGACCTTCGTCCCCCTCCCCTTTGTCCCCCTGCTGTGATGAACAAGCTTTGTCTTCACTAAACATCACTGTTATACTGGTGAAAACTGCTTTTTGCACAAGTTCAAAAACTCAGCAGACAGCAGCGACAAAAGCATATATAGATATAAAAATATATATGTAGTTGTTGTGTTGTATCTTTACTGCACCCAGAGAAACTTTAAAAATCTAATGGGTTTTACCATATTTTTGGCAAATATTTCTGTGCAATAATGCACCCAGAGAAAACAAGATATAGGAATGGTGAATTATTCAGTAGGGTGAAATATTTCTTTTCATTTAAACACTTTCTTGAACTGTGCAAAGGCATGTGCATGCCTCTGTGGGGCTAGGAATAGCTGCCAACCACCCTACTGGTCTCTCAATTTCTAGGTAGGGTCACTCTGGAGGAACAACACAACTGCTTATGCTGGTTATTTGATGACATACGGTAATAGCTGCAGTGTTAGAGCTGAATGTGACACACCACAGCAAGTTAAGCAAAATAAACCTGCTAGCCTTTCTCCCCACCACTACATTTAAAAAACGTGTTTTTCTTTTGTATGGTGAAAAGCCATTATTAGCTGTGTAAAAAATAAAAAAGTACTGCTGAGTGTTTCAAGTGCTTGGCTTCTGTATATCTGTGTGTATGTGAATAAAAACTCATCAGGCAGGTGGATCTGCATTAGTGAATAGGGTACTTCATGCACACAAAACCACATATGAGTACACACATGTTCAACAACATTCAATCCGCTTTTAAGTAAAAATAGTACCCTCAAACTAGAAGCCGAGCCCTGTGTTAGTCTATTAGGCATGCAAGGATGGTCTGTGATGGAATCTGCACAGTTATGAGATTATATCCTCTTTAAAGGGTATAATTATGCCTTCTCTATATATCTTATTTAGAAGGTGTAATGCTTCTTCCCCGATAGAGGAAAAGCTAGTACATAGAGATGCAGTGTTTTGTGCTTCCAGCTCACAAGATACTGCAGACATCCAGAAAGCTTTAGAATGCAAGATCTTTGGCCTGCAAAGAACAAGGCTGGACTCCTGATATATACTTGAAAAAAGTCCTCAAAATAAAAAAAGTTACAACTTGTGTGACTTTCGGAGAGATGAAGTTATGTCTTGTAAGAGTTTCTCCAAATCCATTTTCAGAGATGTCTTAGTAATGACTGTTTCACAACTTAAATTAAACACATGATTCGGTGGTATCAGAATTCTTCCTAACCATAATAAAATTGAAGACATCTTTTTAAGCAAACTCTACATTGCATTTAGCACAATTAGCTACCAGTATAAATGGGTACAGATGTTACAGTCTCAGAAGGTATAGAAGAGGTGGCAATAAGGCAGTGATATGTTTTATCCAGAAGGTGATCGATAATTTTGTTTTTTTCTCTCCTGTTTCATTGCACCACTTAATCTTTCCAAGCTTAGATCAAACGATTGCTCATTTGGGATGATAAAGCTTATTGCTACTGTCTGGTATGTGTAATGACCACTTAATAATATGCACCATGATAAGGCAGTAGCTCTTTTTAGTTTGTTTTCAAAGGTGGTAAGGAGTCTCACCGCTATGCTCTTTTTCACAGAGCTGAGGTTGCTACAAACCTAAAGATAAATCTGCAAATCTATGTGACTATTCTTTATCATTGTCACTAGCTTGGTGGTGGTCTGCCATTTTTCTTGAAAGCTGGGCACCAACTGCTGGCCAGAAGTATTTTTCACTGAATTCTTTGTACTTTAAATAAACTACTGCTTCAAGAACTGCCAAGTGTTCCTCATTCATCTTCAGGACACAGAGCTTCATGTATATCTTCGCAAACCTTGACTCTGTGAAATGTTTGTCTCATCTCTCTGCCATCTATAGCATTCTTTGAACTCACTTCAGGTTTATTGATGGCCTTGACTAAATTAATGCAGATGTAATTTTTTTTAAAGGTTTACACTCTGACTAATCATATGCAAAATAAATCCTCCTTTAGAGAAGCTCACTGTATATTCTTCTCCTCTTGTTCTAAGGGGTCTTTCTGGATTCATGCAATAAAATGTTGCTGAAAGCATAGGGAGGGGGAAATTGTTGTTTCCTTTGGCATTTCTCATCTTAAAGTGGTAGAAGAATATGCATCTGCTTTTCCCTGTGGAGGGGGAGATAATATGATAACCTTCTGATTATATACATAAGCGGGAACTGATCAGCTTCTCTTGTGGTTCGTTTTTTAAGGGCAAGTTCCAGTTGGATTGTGCTAATGCACATATTCATGAATCTCTCCAAACAGGATTCACTGCTCTCCAGGGAACTGTTGAAGTATGCATCATTGTTTCAATGAAGTATCTTCATTATAAAACATAGGGACTATAAAAGGTGAATACCATTTGCCTCAGCCTAATATAATCTCTAGTTTGACTTTCTCCCACTATAGTGATTTTTTTACAGAATCAGAGAGAATAAAATGAGACAATTTCAATGAAATATTACATGAAATTAGGTACATGTGCCTTGATGAACAGAATATTTTATTTTCTATTGTTTTATTGAAATAGAGAGAAATTAATATCAGTGGGGAAAAAAGAAAGATCTTTAGGATCACACAGCCAATTCAAAGCAGCTCAGTGGGGATTTTTGTTCTCTAGAAGTACAGTGTTTTCTACTTTACTGCATTAAAACGAGTAGGTATAATAGGCTGCAATGCTGAGTAAAGTAAATGTTTAAAATTTGTGAAAGAAGGCAGGTGCTANCACTGTATAATTGTTTTAAAGGGTCCTACACATTCATTTATTATAATATGCACATTGTAAATAGCAGTTAGCATTGCATTTAAATATTGGGAGAGGAAAAAAAAAAAGAATGTAGTATTATCTGAAGAGGTTTCCTAAAACGGGAGGAGTGGTAAAGTATCACAACCACTTTCCTGTAAATGAAAATATGTATTTATCAGTTTATATTTATATATAGTTTACATATATATAAATAAAATATTTTTTTCCAGAGTTCAACAAATCCCTCA
>WEIV01002909.1:0-18192 GCA_013390005.1 Calyptomena viridis
CCAGCTGTTATCCCTGACAGTGTTGTCTCTTTGAGAAGCCTAGCTCACAAGATAAGAGCATTCCTTGTTTCCATCAGACACTCTGTAGAGAAGTAGGCTTCCATTTTTTTCCAGCTACACTCAAGAAACATGTCAAATTAATGCTGTTTGCTGTCAGTGACCTTCTGAGTTCATCCATGGAGAGGAGGCGAAACAGTTGTTCTAGGGGGAAAAGCAGAGCCTGGAAATGCAGGTAAGGAACAAGTTTCCTCACAGTAAAGCTTAAGACAAGCAGACTGAAAAGGACTTCAAAATCTGAAAAACTGGATCAGATGATTGAAGAGGGAAGAGAACATTTACTGCCCTTGTCTGATCTCCAGAACTGCCTCTCATGTAAACACTGCAGGACAAAAAAGTATCTCCTGCTGAAAGCTTGTATTTTGGCTATTTTTGATATCCATACCAAATGACAGAGAACATCATCTTGGTAGTGCTGCTTCAGGTTCCCAGGACAGCAGAGCTTTGCATAAGACTCAAGTTTAAAGCAAGCTGGATGGAAGGCACAGTTGAGGATCAAGGACACAATTGTCAAAGAACAGTTGAGGATGTGACACAAGACTAAGCTGATCTCAAATTAACAGCCCAATGGCTCTGGCAGCTGATACTATGGAATCACTGCAGAGGAACAACATATGTAAAGAAACCCAGGTACCAAACAGGGAAGGTCAAGTGGACTTTATTATAGTTATTAGAACGTACATGGACATTAGTGCACTGGTTCTTATTTCATTTCTTAGGTTCGACATAGGAGCAGTCAGACACTGAAGTACTTGTACCAGCTCTTTGCTTTGTGCACATTTACAATGTGTAATGTGGGACATCTTTAAATAATTTTCTGAAAAATTCTTGAAGAACAATGTAGTCAAAACCAGGCTAAGTGATCTCCTCATAGATTGCTTGGTATCTCAAGGAAATGCTATGGATACCAAAAAACTTTAATACAGGAAGTGATTAAGAAGTGCTAACAGGGTGGTAGAATACAGGTAACTGAATTTATCATCACTTTTATAGTCTTTAGAGTCCATTCTATTCCATTAACTGGAAACAGTCCTTGAAAACTTCATTATAACACTATTTCTTTATTACAAATATTTACATACTATATATTAATACAACTTTTATTTCCACACTTTAACAATCCCATCCCTTGACGCAGTTACTATAAACCCTTGTGTGGTCTGGAAAGTTGCAATATCTGTGATAATATCATGATGTCCAACCGGGAGAGACTCTGGACCCTTCCGAGGGGTCTCATCAGTGGGCCCCAGCTTTTGCTTGTTCTGAATTTCCTGTAAAAAAAAAAGTGAGAAATATTACTTACAGAAAGGTGAGCATTTGCAAAGAGGAATTGTCACATGTTAGGTTGTCAGTGTAAGAAAACTAAAAAACCTCTTCAAATAAACAAGCAATCAAACAAACAATGCCCCAACATTAAACATCACATGTTTTGATAGTTTTATCAGGATTACTCCTTGGTTCATTTCTTTTCATCACACACAGGGTAATCTTAATCTGAAATGACATTACAGCTCTTTGATTGGGGAAAGGATGTTTTTTTCTTAGATTCATGTCGATTATGTTAAGATTTGATATTCCTATTGGGAAAAAAAAGCTATCTTGACTCCCCAAGGTTTTTATAAAAACTGGTTCAATAGCACGAATGCAGTTTTTTAAGAACTTCAGATGAAACAATAAAATATCATAGTGCGTAGACTAGACCCCTGCTGACTTTTTAGTCACCTTTGAAGTAGCATTCATTCCATTGAACTGAAACAAAACATTGTGCTATAACAACTAGCAACACTGCCAGTTCCAAAAATTCACTCTGAAGGATGTAATAAAAACTTCAGCATTTGTCCACTGTATTATTTTGGTGCCAGTACATCTCATATTGCCTTGCTAAAATCCTACACAAAAGACATTCCAAACCGATCCAAGGCAAAAGTGTTAAAAAGCCTAGATTTCAATATCCCAAAAGAATCATATGATTCTGGTTTCTGCATGTAAGTAGTAGTTAAGTCTAATTCTGTCAAAAACAAATTACATTTTTCTTTTTAAAAAAGTTCTTCTCAACTGCCTGAAAATACAATGCTGACACTATTCATAAAAGGTAAGAGAGCGATAATTAAAACCATCATGTAATTAATATAATCTCTGGGGCCATCCAAAAGGCAAGCAGAATAGGTGTCTATCAAACAAAGCAAAATACCTGAACCACTTCCGTGCCCTCAATTATCTTCCTGTAGTAAGAAACCGATGGGCAACTAGAACTTCCAGCAACAACATATGATCTCTCAGGGTAGGCTAGATCCCAAAACCTAAACACAAAGAAACAAAATCAAGGTGAGGTGTTCAATTTCATCAGCTTAAAACAGCTGTTTAAAAGTGGCCTTGCTCTTATGAGTGAGTATAAATGCTATATGCTTTCTACACTTAGTGAAAGAAAGTGATGCAGAGAAATCTACACTCATATCAAGCTCACACACGAGTTACTGTTTTGTTTCTTGTCATGCAGCCCAACAAGAACTTTACAGAAGGATACACATTTTGCAGTACTTTTGTTGAGAACAATTCCCTCAGCTCACAGATGCTTACTAATGAACACATCTTCAGCATTATTGTTTTGAATTCTTGGAGATTACTTTGGCAATGCTTGGCAAAATTTAGTACACCAGCAAGGGTGGAGGGGATGGTGACAAACAAAACAGCCGTTAAGGTTTGTTACCTTATTTTCATGTCTGAGCCTGCTGTCAGTAATATGGGATTACCAGATGCCGGACTACAGTATATTCCATGGATGCTGTGAGGAGAAGGCTAGTAGGGAAAAGGGATATAAAAATAATTTATCACCAATAGCTGTTGCCATGCTTCAGAAAGGGAATGCATTTTTTGCCACATTCATCCACCCAATTTCCAGATCTTTCTGGCAAATGCCAAAGTCACTTTAATGGGCCACATCTTAATATATTAATGTAAATTGCTCCCTTACATTTTACAGAGCAATGCAACAGATTTAACTCTGCATAATGGTTTTTATTGAATTTTGGAAATTACATTCTCAGTGATGGCAAACGAGAGAGATTATTTCTAAAAGAATCAGGCAGGCAAATCATACCGAAAAGCACATGGATGCTTAAATTTTTAGGCTATGAAGGCACTAAGGGACAGAAAACTCTCTTAGATTACAGAGCTCCCTGTGTGCAAAGTGCATGACCAAAATGAACTCAATCTGTAATCTCTGTAGCATGTACAAATTTAAGTTTCGCTAGATTCCAGATGTGCATTTACAACATTTATAGAGGCAGCTGTGGTTGTTTTTGTGTATGTATTTGTGATTTAAGAACAATATTCCAGGTAACACTGCTGTTTTACAAAGGGGATTTAATTCTGACAGGCTAAACAATTACGGTGCCAAAATAAATCCCAGGGCAAGTTCCTTGTGCCAAAGTGGCACAGCCGTAAAGGCAGGTAGCTGTACTGATGCACACCATGGAATCTAAAGTTGTTCTAGCTCTGGCTACACAACAGAAACTGGAAAAGAAAGAGACCAGACCTGCAGTTCTGAAAGAGGTGGTGCACTGCTGGCCCACAAAGTGAAACGTCGATCACCAGTTTCCATATCCCACATGGAGACTTCATTGTTGCCTTGAACAGCTTCAGGAAAGATATTGCCAAAGCAAAAAAATATAAAACAGGTTGGTTGGTTCTTGCTACTTGTTTTACTGACCTCATACAGAGGGTATGACATAGAGACACTCTCCACTTGCTCCCTGCAGCATTTGTGTTAGTTTTGCTTTAGCAGTTTGGTTTCACTGCCTAGAAGCATCTTCACTATAGTTAATAGTGCCTAATTAAAACAAGTTTAAATGAAACCTGCATTAATCCCCACTTCCTTTAAAAACGTATAAAAGCCTTATTTTCTTCCCTGGATGACTTCTCATCCTTCTTTGAGAAGGATAGATGGTTTGTTCAGCATGGCCATCAGGAACTTCAGAGAATGCTCCTGAGCAGGTAAGACAGCAACCCAAAGGTACAGACTTCACTAGCTACAGTGAAGTTCCACTGTTTGATGTGGACATAGAAATAATTGTCTTCAAGGGATTGTTTATATGCCTGGCAGCAAACTAGCAGGCAAGGGGTTTTTAATTATGTTCCAAAATTATGATTATTTTCACTCTTTTAGTCTTTAGCAGGGAGGAAATTAACTAAAAAGCACAAAGAATCTTGCTTTAGTTGTATGTATTTTCAAGAAATTTGTTTTATCTCACAAGATGGTTAATAACTAAGTGAAGCTTAAGAAGCAAATCAAATATGAAAATCAAATTACTCTCATTTTATAGCACCTTCATCAATTTTGTTATTGTAGGATTAGTTTAAGCTACTTCTCCATTTCGGAATGTGTTCCTGACACAAACACATAGAAATATATGACAGTGCAACATGCAGTGAGGGTGAAGCAGCTGTGACCATACCAGATGAGTAATCTTGGGCTATTTTTGAAAGCTCTAACACAGCTGGATTAGATTCAAGTGGGAACTGGAATAGGACAACCTTCAGCCTCTGCTCTACAGAAGCTGGTGGTAGAATTCCCATCAACTTCAATGTATGACAGGAGTTTGAGTTTTTTTGATTTTGTCCTTAAAAAGTGATACAGTAGACAGCACACTGGGACAGCCCCTCAAGAGAATTGCAATGCTCATAAGATGAGAACTGTAAAGGCTGTCTGTCTTTTTCCTAATGGCTTAAATGCTACTTTTTTAGTTTTTAACTCCCCCCAGGGCTTGAAGCAGAAGGTGAAACAAAAGCTGGTTTAATCACAACCTCTGGCAATTGTGAGGTAAGTTTAATACATCTTTTACCTGCAATTACCCAGGACTGATAGACAGGATGCATGAGCAGGCGTCTGATTCGGGCCTTGGAAGGATGAGAGTGGCTGGAGATAGGTAACTGAAACCTCATGTCCCAGCAAGCCATGGTACCATTGCTTGTTCCTGGTGAGAAAAAGCTCCACATAGTCATAGGGACAAAACCACAAGTTTTTGCCCATATCTTTGTGCTTTTTCCTAGGCAGATGGACTTCAGCCTCAAGTACTTAGCAGGCAGAACATTTCCCAAAAATAGATAAGAAGGTATTTCTTTCCTCTTATTTGAGAAAAGCTTATGCTAGTAAAATCAGATCAAGCAAAAGCTTGAGCTATAGAGGTACTGTAAAACAAAACTGGAAGGATGTGTGGGGAAGGAAAGAGAGAGAAACTAGCAAGAAATGAATGCTTACCTATACATAGCCAGCACTGGTGTATGTCCACAGCAAACGAAGTTATGAGGCCTAACTTCAAATCGTGTTTGAGTGTCCAAGCATTGGTGCTGGATCGTAAATCCCATCCAACCAGAGATCCATTAACTGTACCATAAGCCAGTACTGACTGGGCTCCTGAATTGAAGTGGTGCATATCTACCACACAGCCATCATCCTTCAGATCTAAGGACCTGGGTTAAAAGAATAAACTAATTTAGAAACAGGTATGACTCTCCCCAAGTTTAAGACTCCTTCCAATAGCTTATGCTAAGCAGCTTTTTCCTCTTCATGTCACTTCTCAAGGTGTCTGCCAGAAACGACTTTCTGATTTTAGTACAATGGGTGCTTATGCTCTCTCAAATCTTTCTGCTGCAAGGCTATTAAAAGGCTGTCAGCAGCTCTTTGCAAACAAACATAGCTCTGTGCTCTCAGCTCTCATAGCTCTCAGCTCTCATAGCTCTGGGTCTCTCAGTCCTGCACCTGGGTTGGGGCAACCCCAAACACAAATACAGGCTGGGTTGAGAATACACCAATAGCAGCACTGAGCAGAAAGACTTGGCTGTGTTGGTTGACAAGAAGATCAACATGACCCAGCAATGTGCACTCGCAGCCAAAAAAGCCAACCACAGCAAAAGAATCAAAAGAAGTGTGGGCAGCAGGTTGAGGGAGGTGATTCTTCACTCTTCACTCTTCACCTCTGCTCCACTCTTGTCAGACTGTGCCCAGCTCTGGGGCCCCAACATAAAAAGGATGTGGACCTGCTAAAGTGAGTCCAGAAGAGGGCCATGAAGATGATTTGAGGGCTGGAGCACCTCTCCTATGAAGACAAGCTGAGAGAGCTGGAGTTGTTCAGCCTGAAGAAGGGAACACTTTGGGGANCAATTCATGCTCCAAGTTTCAGACATTCATCTACCCAGAGTTTACTGGCATGAACACCCCTGTCCATGTTATACAGCCAGCACTGTCATCAACCACTTACTGTGTGTGCAAAATTGACACATTCTTCAGGGACAAATGCAGTGTATAACAAAAAGGGAAAATCTGGTTTGTAGTTTCCATCTCCATTTGACTTAGCTTATTTCATTTCTGAACCTTATCTCAAATAAGAAAGGACATTTGAGACAGATACCTTCTATTTTGAACAGGAAAGAGGTCTTTGAATTGGTTGCTGGATTTGCTGAGGCCTGGACACGTTCCTCGCCAAAGTTGGAAGATTAAGATGTTGAATCCAAGCCAAATAATCAAAAACTACTCATATGGAGGTAAGAAAGAGCTAAACCATCCCCAAAGACTCCCCAAAGTAGTATCTCACTACCCACATCTCTGCCGCCTTATCACATTAAAAGTCTGCTAGAAAAAATTGCAGGTCTGAGGCCAAATCACATGTTGCATATCTGTAAACATTTACCTAATTACCTGAAAAAATTACCTTCAAATTACCTTCAAAACTACTTTGTAACTATTAAGATCGTAACAAAGGAGGTAAGAAACAAACCAATCCCAGCACTTAAATAAAATAATTCAGGCTGAATGTTTCATGCTCATAATGACTTCAGCGACGCAGGAGGTACCAACAATGCTAAGAATGCTCAGCTCTGCACAGTTGCCTTTCAACTCTTCTTTATGAAGCAGGATAAGATCATGGATTACAGCCTTCTAGTACAGCCTGGGCTCAGCCAGCAGGAAGCTTAGAGCAAATTAAATGATCTAACTAAGGAATATACTAATAGCTTGAGCTCTGTGTGTGGTGAGATTTAACTGCTGTAAGTACATACCTGCTTTGTATTGGGTGAATTTTAGGAGATTTAGGGACCTTTGAGGCTTCAATACCAAGAAGCTGGATGGCACCATTATCTGAAGCTATAGCCAAGTAATGTGAGCCTTGGCAGAATGTAAGTGTCTTTACATGTCCTCCAATCCGAGAGTATGTCAAAATTGATCTAAACAGTACAGAAAGAGAGAAGGGTAGGCAAAAAAGAGGATACTTTGGGTGACACTTAAAAAAATATAAATACTTCTCTCAAACACCTGCTTAAAACAAATGGCTCTTGAGAAAGCTCTGAAAACAACATTTTCTATGTGTTCTAAAAGCAGAAAGCAACAAAGCCAGTGTAGGTTTCAAACTGCATCATAAGAATATATTTATATTACGTACAGAAATGGAATTTAAAAGTCTGTCATCACCCATTACTGCAAAGCAGTCCCTTTGTTTTTGCTAGGGATTTTTTCTTTTATTAACTAATTGAAACAGCAATCTAATATTTTACAGTTGCAAGCCAAGAGGAATACCAGTATATGTCCTTATTGATATTTCCAGCACACCCACAAGTGATTCATATTTTGCTCCCTACTCTACTTTATTTTTCCCTCTAAAACAGCAGCCCCCAAAGCCCAGGAGTTTTAAAGCTACCTGGTTGTAGTGGTTTTTCCTTCCATTTTTTGGCTGTTCCAGACTTTCACTGTGCCGTCATTCGAGCAAGTGGCAAAAATGGAGTGTTCATCAGAGACTCGAATGCGGTTCACTGCAGACTTGTGTTCATGAAGGTGAGCTACCAACAACCCTTTGGGACGCCATCCTTCAGGGTAAAACAAAACAATAAAGTCTGCTGTTGGTTTCATAACCTAATTAGGAACATGAAAGTCTTCATATATCCGTTAACTAACATCTGTATCAGGATACAGTCATTATATCTGCAAAACATAGACAGAACTGAAAACACAGAGCTAAGGCATTTTAAATAATAAAGGCAAAAGCCAACTTGCTCAATTCTAAATTAGACAATAGGTCATGCATGTATTTTGCCAAATAGGTGTTCTGCATAGTAGGCACTTTTCATAAACTAATGATTTCCTCTTTTCCTCATCTTTTGCATTTCTTCCACAAGATGATGATGTTTTGACTCAAAACATATATGTATACACATATGCATATATAATATGTATAGATGGATAGATAGATGGATGCATAGATATATAATTTTTTATCTAATAACCTCAGTGGACTATGATGTACCTGGAGGTGGGGGCTTGCTCTCCCACTCTGCATTCTCCATCATCTGTTTGGCAAGTCTCTCTGCATTACACTGTTCTCGCTTCTGCTGGATGAGCTGCTGAAGTTCAGTTTTGCATGTGGTGATGCGTAACTGGTGTGCAGATGGGGACGCTGTGCTGCTTAGGACCTGCATGGTCAGTTTCCTCGGTTGAACAACTGTCCCATCAGATGCCTGTAAGAGATCAGCACTTCAAAATATATGCCTTCCATTCTACATACTGATAAATCCTGCTCCTAAGATTTCTGAGTCACACACACTGAATAAAAATGGAAAAATCCCTTTTATTGGATCAATTAGGAATAAATTAGCATAAAAAATTCATATTTGTGTGAAAACAATTAAAAATAGTAAAAATTATTATTTATAGAAAATATTAACCATTCACCTATTCTACCCTGTTTGCCTCATCTGTCCTGTATTCTGTTTGAAGAAACTGTGATGTTCTGTCCACACCTCTTAATGTGACTATTACAAAAGCAGTTATTACTCTCAAGACTGACAGAATTACAGGCTGGCTCTCGAACAATTATTTGCCTATACGGGGCTTTTAAAACAAGGGTGTGAGGTGTTCCCCTCTTAGCTCAGAGTGGGCACTCCTTTAAAACTAGCAGAAGTTAATCTCCAGCTCTTCTCTTCCTCACAACACGTATCAGTGCATGTAATTTGAGGAAAAGTCTTCCCTGACAAAAAAGCTTTCTTAATAATTGTCTAATCCACAAAGCCCCATCTCTTTGTGCAAAACATCTATTTGTTAACAAAGCTCTTTTGTTCAAGGGATTAAACTTCAATTCTCTCTCAGTTACTATTTTAAAATTGAGAACTTGCAAGTCATTGACTCTGCTGTAGAAGATGCCAAGCAGTAGCATGACCAATGTCAACCTCCAAACAAAACAAAGAACATCACATCTCTAGAGTCCCACTTGACTCTGAAACAACTGAATCATTTCAGTTCAGGATGAGAACATAGTATTTTTCAGGTGTACCTGTGGAGAGGATGACAAAGTGGCACAAATGCCAGCTGAGGACTCTGAACGAAGTGGTTTTCCAGCCTGGATGGCTTCAGGATCAGTAGTTTGCCCATGTCCTTTGGATATCGGCTGGGAGATGTTTGTTGGTTCCAGGGACCCAAACATGCTTTTCCATTCTTCATTTACATTTGAATCTTGCTTTACATGTTTTCTAGCTATAAGGAGTTTGAAGGGAGAGAGGAGGTAAAAGGAGAAGAAAAAAAACCCCACCCAACATTATCATGACAACCTTCACTTAGGCTGGTCATTACTTTGAGACTACATCCAAGTCCATTGTTTACATGCCAGATTTTTATTTATATACAGAGAAAACCCTGCTGCTAGGTTGTTGAGGTCAGCTGACAGGGATTTATGAGGGAAAAAAACCAAAGCACTTGCCACATGTCTTTATACTTTCTTAATCCTACAGCTGACTCATGCAAAAAATCATTTCACTATAGGGAAAGTTTGCATCTAGAAGGCTGCAGAATTAGACTCCACCATATGACAGATTTTTCTTACAGAAGCATAGAAGGTAGGAATGCGACCTTCAAAGGTCATCTAGTCCAACCACCCTGCAATGATCAGGAACATCAGGGATAAATTTTTAACAGCACAGTATGCAAATCGTTTCTAGTGTCAAATACAATCAGTTTTCCATCACAATTGTAACAGCTGTAGATTCAAGAATGTTATCTCTGTAAATAGGATTCCTTTAAAGTCACTTAGAACTGTAAAATATAGAAAGAAAAATAAAAATGGGACAAATTAAATTTGGACAAAGTCAGTGAAGAAAAGTTAAAAGTGTGAAGACACTGAAGGTGACAGTTTTGGGTGAAGCAAATCAGTTCAATCACAGACTTCATATATACTTTTAAATCCCATTGACTCCTGATGCAAGAGTGCAAAAAAAAAAATCTTATATGTAAGTAATTTTCTTTAAAATTGTATGCAAAACATTTGAAGACAAACAGCCTACTTCTGGAAATAAGATGGTAATGGCTCTAGGCTTTCACAGATATTTCTGCATTTTTAAAAACACAGAACCTATCAGTGACATAACAGAGGAAGGACTTAGAAACTTGAGAGAGCAAAGAGGAAGCTCAAACTGTCTGGAAAAGAAGAATTTTGAGGATACAGAGAACTGGAATAGTTAGCAGCAAATGAATTTCAAAGCAGAACAAGGAAACATAAGAGGTTTTTTTGAGTTGAAAGAGGAGAAGGCAAAAATAGAAGCGGGTGAGAAGCTGAAGAACCCCAAGAACAAAAAGCATGTACTTGATGGGTGAGCAACAGTTGGCAATTCCTCAGTGCCAGTCTGAAGAGTTTTCAGCTTTCCCCAGACTAATCCAAGAAAACATCCAGAATTTTCACAGTTAAACAACTCAGCACTTCTTGAGAGGAAATAGAGAGCAGAAATGTAGCCTTCAACATTTACACTGTTGCTATGAGCCACCAGAGTCCCCTTTGTCACAAAGCTGAACAACTGGCACATATTGCTGCTGCAAATGCTGTCAAAATAATTTAAAATACTCTCAGGGAAAAAAAAAAAATTCTCATCTTTCAATGATCCAGAGAACATTCCACTATCTCACATTTTAAAACAGCAGCAATAATTTTCTCATTGCAAACCCAGTGGGGATGGTGGTAGTCATGTACACTGAATTACTGAGAACAACCTGAAAGAAAAGTTATACTCCATCTATATAGACCATGAAATATACTAACCACGTTTGTCATCAGACTCCTGCTTTGTTTTAACAAGATCCACTTGTCTCCCAGTTATTCCAAGAGCTGACAAGTCAATCACCCCTTTCTGACTGCTGTCATGCAGGTGGCTCTGATCCACTATATTGGCTTTAGCTTTGTTTGATTTCAACATAAAGTCTTTCAGTGCTAAGAGTTTGTCTTCTTCCTCCTCAGTCATCCCCTACAGAATAAAATAAAAGGTAATATTATTTACTTTTGAGCAATAACATGCATCAAGGCATAAAGATTTAAAAAGCAGTAAAATTAATGACTGGCTCAGAAGTGGTAGGAGAGAGCACATCCCCAGAATTCAAAGCATCAGTCCATTGCTCATACAAGACATAAGGTAAGCTGCTGTAGTATAAGAATATCTTTCATCCTAAGGAAGGGGGCTAGGAATAGTGAAAGGGCAGAATAGCATTTAATGTTGGATCACTATGTGGTGCAATTTGCTTAACTCCCACCCAGACCGTGCTTACAGCCCCATAAGCCGTACGCAAAAAAACCATAGTCACCTACAGTCCTTTCTCCACCCATTTCTCACTACCCTGTGTGGGTGATTCTTTATGTTCTCCTCTTCACACAGTAGCCTCAAGACTTTCCAGCACCATTTGCTTTTGGCACCACACATATAGCTCTTCAATCCAACACAATGCACAGCACAGGTTCTGTAACGCTGCCACATCACAGACGTGTCAGAAAGCTGAGACATATAATCACTTTTTCAAAACTTAGGTTGTATTTGCCCTATATTTGGCAGATCTTTCAAAAATCTTTAACCTTCTGTACTCCTTGTCCCACATTTATTACACTGAAATCAACAAAGTTAATGGTTTGTAGGATCAGAACCTCAGAGTGGGAGTCCCTCACAGCAGCAACTGCAAGTTCAGGGTCTGTGGAGGTGTACAGTGCCCAAGCCTGATTTTCAAAGTACAAATAAAACTGAATTACTTGTGAAAGAAGCTTCTTCAACAGCTGTGCAATGGCAGGGTCCTCTGGGGACGGGCAGTCACGGAGAGCTCCAATTCTCTTCTTTTGACGCATGTGAAGGTGTCGGAAGAGGCTTGTAATATCCTTTGATCTTAAGACATAATCAAATATGGAACGGCTGACAGGCTCTTTTAGTACACTTAGCAGGACTATTTCTTTATCTACCTGCAATTCAAAAAGAGAGACCTGTCAACATGATGATATCCATATAAACATGAGGAAATCTAGCAGCAAATGCTGTCATCTTATGTCTACAATGTTTGCACTTTTTTTCTCCTACCTGAAAGTCAGTAACTGGATAACTGTGAATGTTAATGTATAAACCAATCTCTTCCTCTGAGTGTATGTTCTAAAAACCAGTTTCCAGTTCAGACCTGAAGAGATGCTTTCAAATTTACAGTAAAAAAAAAAAAATCACGTAGGATTTTAAAATTATTGCACATCGCTATACCAATAATCTAGACTCAACTTGTCTCCTTTCTTGAAAATAAGATCTATGTTGGTCATATCAGACTTTCTCCACTCCCTTTCCCTCATTCCTATAACAGCCTTCTCATAATTTACTATACACAAGAAAAACAACTCCAAAATGAGTCCAGAGCAAGGATTTTATTACAATCCAACTTAATGCTACCCCCTGCTTGTTTACTATATTTAATGGTGCATAGCAAAGAAAAGATTTATAAACTAAACTGAAACAGGAAGTGAACAAGACAGAAATTTATCACTCAATGCTTAAAACACAGTGTAAGGTGACTAAGGACATGAAAAAAGGAAAAATGTTATTTTAGTGACGTTACCACCTCCAAGGTTTACAAGAAAATATTAAACATGATGCATTTCTCAGTGTAAGAAATGTAACTATTTCTTATCTATTTAAACAGCTGAGAGATGCAGTCTACAGGTCCTAAAATTACATGCAAAGATGCCTATATGACCAGCATCATGTATGTCATTCCTAGACCTGTGCTGTTATGAAATTATTTAATTCAAGCTGAATAGTCTGCCTTCACCCTTGACAAACTGAAACACAGGAGTGGTGCTGCTGAAATCACAGGCACAGCAACTGCTACCTAACAGACTGTTTGTGTTTTCAGAGGCTCTCAGTCAAATGAGTTAGTGGGGCAGGGCTGGAATACTCAGCCTTGTAGGTGAAAGCATAGAACATAAACCCACTTGTTTCACAGACAACTTTTCATGCCTCCTGGATTCTATACACTAGAAGAGTATTGCAAAAGTTTGATTGTAAACACGGCAGAAAATACTTGAACCAAACACATACTTGTTGATTTTAGGCTTTGTAAAATGTTCTGCATTTTGCAACAAATTTGAGACAACAGTTCTTCAAACATGGAAAGCAATGGCCATTCCGTAATCTGCCAGCAGAGATCAAAACCCTCTATCACCTCTAACCTTAATTGAAAAAAAGTAATCTAATATACAGGACCATGTCCAGGACGAAATCATGACTAATCAAGATTCATTCACATTAAGATTATTTGAAGTATTACCTGTATTATTGGTTGTGTGATAAAAGGATGGAGGTATGGCATTAGCTTGCAGTAGACATCAGCAATATTCAAATACTGTGCTACCACAGTGATAAATCCAACTGCACCGTAACATATCCAAAGATTAGGATGACACAGGAATGGTGCTGAAAGAAAAATAGGCTGTTAAAATATATCGTTCATATAGAAGAGAGGAGATCATCCTGCATATGGCAGCCTGTGATGTCATTTCCTTCCACCAGAATAACTCCCACATTGAGCCTTCTCTTGTGCAGAGCACCAAGGTTAAAACACTCATACTGAGGAAATTATTTCATGGATTTCACTGTGCTCGTGCTGCTCAGCTTCCTTGATGTTGCCAAAAAGCATATTTTCCCTATTTGTTCATTTCAATCCCTGTCAACCACAGATTTGCAATGGAGACTAGTCCAAAAATAAATCTCAACCATACTCTAGACAATTACAGAGAATGCTAATACGAGTTACCTGGGTTTTTTTCTTTCTAAGTAAATACTTTATTCCTTCCTTCTTCTTCTCTCTTCCTTAAAAGTCGCTACTTATATTCTAAGATTATTAGACTCATAAATCCCTCTCAATTACGTGTGTTTTAAGAAGTTGTAATTGAGGGACTGTATCTAGTCACGAGAAAATCACAGATCAACTTTCTCAATTCTGAGTGCATTTGAAAAGCCGTAACATTAAGAAGAAGGATTTTCTTTTTCATAAATAGCTGGTCTATCTTGAGCACATCTATATTAAACAGATAAGCCTGATGCAGAAGGGGAGATCAACTCTGCATTCAAGGTTGTATTGAGTTAATGGGTTTTTATGGTGTTAGAAATAGGATGAGAAAGAATCATGATTGTCTGAATTCCCTCATCCTCAAAGGCTGACAGGTAAGAGTTTACAACTTATGTGCCTGATGGACTACCAGAAGTAACTGGGGGTTTTTCTAATAGCAGGTTGGCATGTAGAACAAGGAAAGATGTTAAAGCAGAATTTTTTTGGACTAAGTGCTGTCTGCTGCTGTCCTATATAAAATCAGAGAAGGTGCTTCCAATTTGTTCGACCAAAATTATTATTTTAGAGTTCTGAGCACTAACATGGTCCAGCTAGCACTAGTTCCTTAACACAATTTTGTAGAGTCTAAAACAGTATTATAGATTTGCATTCTGCACAGCTAAGCTGATGGTGAAGCTTTATGTAGTCCTAAGACTTTTTTCTTACCCAGGAAAATAAGGTATTCTCCAGTATTCCAACTTACCGATATCACAAGCAAACTCATAAATATGGGGTTTTTGCAAGAGCCCCAACTGGCACATACAAGTAAGAGCATTGAGGGCTTTATAAATGACAAATTCTTCAGCATCACTGAGACCCTGCTGAAGCAGAGGTTTGAGTATTGATGAGCTTTGCCAGCCAACATAAGCAGCAACACCTGAAACATAAAAAGAACACATAAAAATCTGAAGTAGGTGGATAAACACCAGAAAATTCAATGTCTTCCCATCAGAAACGAGATTAAACATAAAATAACTTTTTCACTTCTAATCTAATAATCAATATACTTGTTCACATATTAATGCTGGTCTTTGCAACTGGTTCCTTAAAGGAAGAGAGAGGAAGAAGGGACAAATAGCATAGGTAAGAGAAATCCCCTCAGTGCCCTGTTAGAGAAGGGCATCTGCCCACAGCCACAGGCAACAGTGCCTGCACATACTTAAATACAAGTTAAAGAGCTCAGTTTTAAAGATGTGCAAAGGATTTAAGTAAAACAAAAATATAAATTCAGAACTTTATCTGAATTCTTCTGAGAAGGTTTTGAACAGATACTGGGAAAGAAGTTAAAAATACAGGTTGTTGTGACTTTTACACTTAATTGCCTCACATCTTTCTCTATGTCTTTTGCAAGAAGCCACGACACTCTGACCTGTGCTTTGGCTACTTGATTGCTCCTTCTAAACAATATAACTTATTTCTGATAAGTTATCAGCATTGCCTCTTGGGAGGGTTTGCCAGCACAGCATTTTGTGGCTTTCAGTCATAATGGAACATGTATGTACCATAATGGTCCTGCTGGAAGTTTGATCATGGTTGTTTTTCTTGCCATGCACCTGAAGCACTATTTCTGCCCTCAGGTACTGCAATAGGAGAGTCTTCTTGACCCACAATTCCTGAGCACTGACTCTCAGCAGCAGTCACATGGAACATTAGATATACTAGACAGCTGATGTCATCACTGGTAAGATTTTTTAATATTGCTATTAAGTCTTCCGAAGTGACAGGAATCTTTTAATAAGGTGTTGAGGCACTAAGTTTTCCAGTTATAACTTTAGCCTATAGCAGTGCATAGTTCTGATCATATGAACAGATCTACTGAAGTTAATAGGAACACACACACATGTGAAATGACACATCTACTAGAAAGCTTGCAGAAAACTTAGTATTTGCTTGCCATAACTCATGGCAATTTTTTTAAACTGCTGGCTTTAGCAAAGACTCTAACAAAAAAAAAGAGCATTTAAAGTTAATTTTTTATGTTAATCTACCCTAGAATTTTAAATGCTTCAGTCTCATTTGTATTAAACATTTGGACTCAAAGAAATATACATTTGTATTTACATTGTTTCTTTAGGGAGTGAGGATGAAACATTCACAGTTAATAATTCAGCAAAGTCTTTTCCTATAAATTCTAGAAATATATATAACAAAGGACTTTTTTGCATATCCTGGAAATTATTAATTTATTTACATTATTTTCTCTCTCCTCTGTTTGGCTGATATCAAACACTTACCAACAATGCTGTCAAAGAAAGCTCCTCGAAGATGCCAGTCATTCTTATCATTTAAGAAAGTGATCATATGAGACAGAAGAACATCATTGGCTTTCTGACGTCCAAAAAAGACACACAGACGTGTTATTCCATTTTCCATCAGTGTTTGTTTCACAATATTCTCTGGGTCACTTAGCAAAGTCACAACTTTCTGCTGGACCATTTCATGCAAGGCTTGCAACTCTGCAAGGGACAAAAGGATGAACTTTTGGACTGGCAAGAAACAGTATGTGCAGAGTATGTACTACCTGCTGGCAAAGGAGTTACAGCAACAGGTCATCCTGAAGAACACCCGACTCAGTAAGATGGGCAACACAACAGAACCTCAATAATTTCAACAAGGGCTTACCAACGACTTCAGGCTAAGCATGAGATGGTGACGAGGCCAAAGAGTAGAGAAATGTGAGACATTCTTACTCAGATAAATTTGTTCTAAACTTGTTCTAATTTCAGCTAAGATGATTCAGCTCATTTTACATATATAGGTGAAATGCAGATGTGAAGAAGTATTGGAAGGAATCAGCAGCAATGTTACAACAGTAAACAAAATGCGTCAAGGAAATTCTGGTTTGACATGTTTGTTTGACTATCAGTTTCAAAATTTGTGAACTGACAACAGATCAAGAGTATGTTTTTAGTTAGGTAGATAGATTAACTTCATCAAGCATACAGAGAGGAATGTAACAACACTTGAAAAAGCGAGTACTTCTAATTTCATTAAATATCTGCAGTTACCCTAATGATACTGATAAAAAAATTGAAGATGACATTGCCTATGGCTTCTACTCAATGAAATAACTAAAAAAATATTTCTATTAAATGGAAATAACAGAATTGTTAATGCACTGGCTATTATTGAAAGCTGTACAAGACAGGTTCTCAAACAAGTAACACAAAAATTTCAGCTGTGCTACCCCAGCTTTGCAGGGGTGATTACCATTTGCTTGCAGTCAGAAAACCAGCTAATTTACTTTCTATCGTGACTATCTGGCAGTCACATGAAAAAGTTGCCTTCTGGGTTCAAGTTTCTTATGCTTGGTTTCTAAAAGGGTAAAAAGAATAGAACTACTCAAGCTTCTTTCTTCCTTGTGTTACTTCTTTCATCTCCAAGCTATTGCAAGGGATAGGGGACAGTTTCTCAGAAATACAGCCCACATGATGGGGCTTCCTCTCTCACTCCTCAGCAATTCTCAGCAGCCCATGCCTTATGCGAAGGAACTTGAAGAGGATTTTTTATGTTTGTTTTTAGTTTTACCTTAAAGTATCATCCTGCAACTAGTTAAGAGAGAATTGTCTTTTTCTCAAATGGAGTATGTGCAGGATATTCACCAGCTATGATCAGTCACAGATTGACCTACTCAGCCCAGAAGAGAAATGACAGTTTTTAACCACAAACTCTTCCCATCTTAGAAAGCTTGCCCAGAATTCTTCCGGGAATCTATGCATCACTAAGGCACCGGAGATGACACATAGGTCACTTGTTACCATCTGTTCTTCCAAAGGAAAAAAAAAAAAAAAAGAAATCCATCCTTAGGATTTTAAGTCATTCTCTGTGCTAGTTATAAAACAAAATTACAGTAATGTTATTGCCAAATGGCATCCACACATTTAGATTTTTCAGGCAAAAAGACAGCCAAGAAAAGTTAGGTATAGGAAAAGAAAAGGAAGAATGTTGAAGAATGGTTGGATCATTTGGGGCACGGGTCTCTTACA
>WEIV01002910.1:2482-32696 GCA_013390005.1 Calyptomena viridis
GATCCCTTCTCCAAGAAAATGCTCCCACGCTTAGAGTATCAAAAACTTTGGTAGGGTAAGTTTAGCTTTTTAAAACTGTAATGAAATATCCCTTGTTTATCCATACAGTACATGCAGACTATTATAACACTGAAAACATGGCAAATTTTAGAAGAAGCCTGAGCTAATCTTGTATATTTTAATAACATTTTTCACTCCATCTTATTCCAAAGTATGGACAGAGAATTTCGTATTATATGTAAGTTATTTCTTTCAGACTGGCCACTGCAACCTCATTCTTAATGGAAATGAAACAGAGGTTGGGGGTTTTTGCTTAAGTTAGCCACATNAGTCAAGCTGAGACAATATTCAGAAAATTGAGACCAATAAGAACATCAATGATCTTCCATTTAAAGTAAGCATTCAATTAAGAGCCAGAAGCACATTTACGAAAATCAGTTCCACTATCTTAAAACTAAGTAGACTGCTTTCCCACTGTAGGAATATTTTCATGCATCTGCTTCCTTATTGAGCTACCCTAGCAGCATAAGCCTAAACAATACATAACCTAAAATCGAAGAAATTTGACTTCATGAACATTTCTACTTTTATTAAGCTTGTTCCTAATTCCCATATGTATCAAAGCAAACTGTCAACGGAACTTGGTTTTTTTAAGTTATTGCTCTTACAGATCACTGTCTTTGCCCAAGCCCTCAGGTTCAGAAGCAAAATGAAAGCAATTAGCTTACACTTCTTTGGAAGAGCATTTTGTGCACCTGGTGGGAGACCTGTCTCTTAAATGGCTGCCCCAGGAAAGGGGGCAAGTCCAAGAATTAAAGTGCCTCAGTAACAATAACTGCACAAGCTGTTCCATTGGCTCTGTGCTTGCTCTTTGTTAGATACGACCTTGCAAAAGTATAGAAGGGAAGGAGAACCCTAAGAAATAAAAAAAAAGTAAGGAAATAATGAGCTAGATTGTGTTCTAGGAGAGGGGATCCTGAAGGCTCACGAAAATGTTTTTTGTTTTTTTTTTTTTTCAGTTTCCCACTCCACCTGTTCTTATTTCAATTAACAGTAGGATACAAATTCCACATTGGAACATTAGTTTCTTAATTTGTGAATTCCTACATTAGTGAATAACACACTTGTGGTTTTCCATGACATGTATTGCTCACTGAAAGACACTAAGTTTTTTGTGGATTCATCTGCCTCTCTCTCAGGCAGGTAGTAAATCATGTCTGTAAGCAGGAATCTAGAGAACGTAGAGGAAATTTCTTTGTAACAAAAGGCAGCCTAAGAAGATTGATGCTTTTACTGTTGGACTCAGCTTGTGTCTTTAATGACGCACTGAAAATCAAAAGTATTTGTTCACAGCTGTCTCTGTCCCTGAATCTGGATCCCTTCCACCGTCTCAGACACCTTGCAGGGAGCTGTGATAATTCACTTGATTATGCCAACTTCCTCACTGTGTTACCATGTGTCCATGTTAGAGCAGCCACTTTGCAGGTCTGTGGTTTTTCTCTTAGCTTTCCCAGTTATCATTCAAGCTGTGTGGCGAATTGGCATATAGGGGGGACATTTAGCATTGGGAGAATCTTTCAGTGCCAGGTGCTCTTTGCAGTACCTCTTTCCTAACAAGAGTGTGTGCAACTGCCCTCGGGGAACTGAAAGGCTAAGAACAGGTAGAGAAATTTGAAGCAGTGTGGCAAGGCTGTCCACTGCTCCTTTTGTTTCCTGCTATTATTCCTAGGCATTACTACCATAATCCTCTCCAGATAGCAGCATTCAGTGCCCCATCCAAAGAGTCAGCTTCTATTTGTCACAGCTAGAGGGTCTGATCAGCAGGAGCAGCTAATACATCCAAGTTGTATCTTCACAGTATATTACAGATCACCACTGTAGACACAGTCATCCTGCCAGATTTGTGAACACAGCTCCTGATCAAGTCAGCTGACTTTCACCCACCATGTGCTGTACTCTCACTCAAAGCACCAAGCTGAGAAGTCTCACAATCTCTCATTTTCTACTTTATTTTCCCATGACATCTCGGAGGACAGCCAGGAAAATCTAGCCAAATTACTAGAACTCTATAGAAATAGCACTGAGGAACACTGCAGTTCTCCAAAACATGTCTAAGGACAACATGTTACAGTTTTCTGAGTATGAAGAACTTAGGAAGCTTTATATTTTCTCTTCCTCTTGAAGAATTTCCCCATTTCCTTTTAACTAAGATTTCCTTTTAACTAAGACCATCCCTTTAAATAGGCTGACTTCTGGCCTTAATTTTGTAATGAGACAAATCTCTTATCAAGCCTATTTATATATACCACATACTTATCTAACTTTGTACTTTAAAGACCAAGGAAGAATACTATTAAAAAGAAAACAAGATACCAGTCTGAAAGTGAAGATTATTATTCGATTTAAGAATGAGCTTTGATTTCTGATATCTCAAAGTATGGTATCCTCTGGGGACAATAGACAAGGTAGTTGAGAACATATTCAGTTTTGGGGAAAATGTCTTTAATGAGCTCTGCCTTTTTTAAAAAAAATCTTTATAATGCTTTGGTGCAATTTGCAGGCAACACTAAATCAGAAAGAGTTGTGACCATCAGTCGGAGCTGAGGAATGCTAGTGACAGAACCAGAGGCATTAGTGGGCAGAAAATACCAGCATGAGCTTCAATTTAGAAAAATGCACATAAAAAACACCTAGGGAGACAGAAATCAACGTGTGGCTGGCTATTCACCAAGTGGAAGAAATCTAGAAAATACAACAAAAGGAAGTGTGGGTGATAGAAACTCCCACGTTGCAGCAATACCAAAAAAACAACTCAGCCTTAGTGCAGTTGCAGACTAAAATCCATGAAGACAACGCATCACAGAGCGCAGAAATGATAATTGCCTGACCTTTGGACAGTTTTCAGTGTAAGCACACTACAAAGAATTAATTCAGTGCAGGACATAATGTTAGCTGTAAGACTGACAAATTGCAGTGTGTTAAGAAAAGACCAGCAGAAAAGATTGGAGCATGGAAGAAATGATTTATAATGGGAAGTGTGTATAATTAAATATTTATTAACCTGGGTAGCTGAAAATGAAGACAGGATGGGAAGACGTAACAGTCTGCAAATATCTGAAAGCATATTAACAATGAAAAGAAAAGATGAATTACCCATGCCAGTATGCTGGCACATGGGATCAAGCTCTAGTACAGTTTTAAATAGTGAGCCCTAGGCTGTTGTTAATTGGTGAGGCAAAGGAATCCCTTGTTCCTTGAAATGCCACTGTTTTTGTTCCCACCTAATTCCTCAAACATTATCTTACATATTCAGTTCTGTCCTGAGTTATTTGATTGTCCCTCAACTCCATTGCTTCCAAATTCCCAAAGCCTGATGATCTCTATGGTCTGGGATGAGGTGGAGAGTTAGACTCTTCCTGCCGAAATTTCATTCTGTTGAAACCGAGAGCAAACTTCTGCAAGGGTGCGTTAGTCGTGTCCAGGTGGGATAAGTTTCTCCATAACCATGTGCAAGTAGAAGGTCAACATTTCCTGTCTCCAAAAGAGAACCATCATTATTAGCCCACCTGTAGATGACAGAAAGCAGCTGTGTGCACAGTGTCACCTGAAACCCCTGTGGCAAGGAGATTACTTAGTGTTGCACATATAAGCTATTGCCACAGCAAACAGTCAAACATAGTACAACTACATACCTCTGTTAAGTCTATAATCAAGTCATGGAAAAACTAGGAAAGTTAACTTTTTCATGAAACCTTCATCAGACTTGTAATTAAATGTACCAAGGATGCTCAACTTGAACATTTCTGATATTATACACCAATATTTTAACTTTCAAATCATGCTCACACTCAGTACTTTTCTGTGGCAAATCAGAGGTACATTCTCCTGACTTTCTAAGCTTCAAACCAGAATCCCCTGTATTTACACATATATCCTGGAGAGGATATTCTAAAAGAATTAGGTTTATTGAATAATCTATCCAGGGCTGATAATATATGCCCATGACTCAAAAAATTTCTGGGAGATTTAAATCTGAGAAAAATCAATGACTGATGATGTTATCTTCAGAAAGAGATTTCTTTTTCTCATAAGAGATATTAAAAATCTCCCACTACTTCAAGAATTCTCATAATGTTAACAATTGCAAGTAACAAGTCCTCTAATGATGTGTAGAGTACTTCTGATTATCTTGCTCACCATATATGGGATAAATAATGTCCCAGATTGTCATTTCCATTTTTAATGGCTCCCCACAGATATATTTCTTGGCCATCTGTTCTCTGGACCTGCTGTAAACGTATGTCTGCACCATGCCCGACCTGCTGGGGTGAGGCAGACAGCTATCCCTTCGCTCCATGGCACTGTGCTAGCCTCCCAAGAAGGCCATTTTTCAAGGAATTAACGACTGGGAACTATCTCAGAAATCTATATAAAATATGAATAATACAGAGAAAGTGAGTGGGAAATTAATATTTACTATTTCTCATCATACAAGGTACATAGTCAAACCAGCATTATTATGATGCAGCTGGCTAAAACAAATGAAAGAATGTACAAAACAAGAATATTTTGATGCTCCTTATTCAATTAGCACCAAGACCCAAAATATAAATATATCCATAATGGAAGGAGATGAATTAATGGAAAGTACATCCAATAGTACCCCTAAAAACAATGATTCACATGCAGCCTCTGATTTGAGATGTCCCAAAACTGCTTCTCAGAAGCGAGAAAGATCCAAAGACAGGCTTTTCTATATGTGCAATGTTTCTTACCTTCACAGGTTGCTTGCACAAGCAGGATGCTGAATCAAGAGAACTTTCAGTCACACCCAGGATCCCAGTTACTATCCTTTGTTTGTTTTCAAAATTGTTTACTTCAAAATTAAATACATTGATTTAGAAATACTTCAGTATCACTCCATTACCTCTGAAAAAACCCTCGTCTTTATCCTAGGACTTAAAGTGTTTTACTGTACAATTACAAAAGTACTAATTACCAAACAGAATCACTGTATTTAGCCTATTTTTGAACAGTTTTACTTATAGAATTTCACTGTTTTCCTCCCTTTGCATGTATAAGACCAATGAGCTACAACTTCCTCAGTCACACAGGACCACAATAATTAGACCATCCACACCTGAATCCAATTCAGAACTACATTAGTACTTCCACACCTTTTCTACCTCATTGCTGCTTAGATTTTGACTGCATGTACATAGTTTTCCTTTGATGCACCACCTTTCTCCTTTCTTCATCATCCTCTGAACGCTTTCCACATTTAAGAATTTGTCTTTTGGTTATGTTGGATATCTTGAAATTACTGATTTCCAAATTCAGTCATCTTGTCCCTTATGCTTTCAGCCTACTGTTCCTCAGCTTTAAACAAATTTGGCCACTAGACAAATAAGCCTACTGAAGCTAAGAAGTGAAAAGAACAGTAATTCAGCAGAAAATACAATGCTATAAATCTAGTTGTCACTGGATAAAAAATACCTGGGAAAAAAATAGCTGAAAACACCTCACTTAATTTAACATTAATACAAAAACTAATCCAAAGGATAATACCTACTGTAATTTATGAATTTTAATTATGTCAATCAGGAATTATTTCTGAGGAATATAATTTTTCTAATTACCTTTTAAAAATTACTATTTTTAAACATTACTAGTTGATACTGAAATGACAACACAATCTCTTTAAAATGAAGGTCAGATTTAGTTTCTTGCCTACCACTAAAATTGCATTTTGTTTCACAAATGGAGCTGTAAGAAAAAAATTCTAAATTATGTGTTCCCATTAGCTGCAGATGCTGATAGGTTAGCACTATCAAAACAAGAAATAAAGATGTCAGTGTTGCTAGACAACCACTTCTCTTTTTAACCCTATCAATGACGCAAACTGTAAGAACAAAGAGAAAAATTTGCTGTCACACTTAAAAACCTCCTCAGTTATGTTTACATTGAGACGGTTTTTTCTACTTTTTTAATTAAAAAAAACAACACAGACTCTTGGTCAGTTTAAGTGACATCCCAGATTTGGTACTTACTAATAAGAAAGTTACTCATAAGGTTTCTGTGCTATAACAATTTTATTATGGTGTTAAATTGATGCAATACCAATTAAAAGTATTTGGCTTAAAAGTCAGGTTAAATCTATTTCTATTAAAACATACGTATGAGACTTTAAAACAGATGTATCCTGTATCTATCTATATTATTTCTGATTAACTAGCTGATAGTGAACTACTGACTTTTGCTAGTAGCTTCTCTTAGTAGATAGGGAAGCATGATGAATTCATAGATAAATAGAAATCCTAATGCTCTCCTAGGTATTCATATCTTTTTCTAGGTCCCCTAATAAAAACCCTGTTAATTGAAAACAAAAATATTCAAGAGCTGAGAAATCTGAAAATTCCATTAAAGTTATTTTAACTTATCCCTGGGGGGCAAAATTACTACTAGTACTATATATTGTATAAGCATTTAAATAGTGGTAAACAGATCAAGTAAACATAGGCTCACCTTCAGAAGAAAGTGTTATACATGCTATATTATCACAAAAGATGCGAGTGCAGATTTTTTTCCATAGTATAGATTTTTGTACATCACTAAAAATTGTCTAGAATCATCCTTTTTGCTCCAGTCTCTAACATCACAGACATGTCTGAAAAAGGTGTCCTAGGTCACTAGTTTCCCTCCCCCCTTCCAGTTTTACACAATCAATAACTATAGGTATTGGAAAAAATGCACTAATACTCCCTCTCTCCCACCTCGACACATAATGAAAACAATTATTTAACTAACTCAAATGCTAATGTAGTCCAAGCAAACTTTTAAAAAACAAATCAAGCAACAGGTTCAAAATCAGGTAATGCAGCCTCACTCAATCAAGCCCATGAGGAAATGAAAAGGCAGAATGCATTTAAAAAGTTTCCAACCAAGTATCTTTCTCAGTGGAGAGGATTTCTGTCTCTTATTAAAAATGTGACTTGGAACTAACATGTTAATTTAATAACTCAATATATTAACAGCATAATATTTTCTATTCAATGTGTGCATCCAAATTTATGACATAAAAAGCAGGAAAAGCAATATGAACTATCAGAGACAAGACTTCTACCACCTCCTAGAGAAGTCAGATCTTCATTCTCTGATGAAGAGGAACTTTCCTTTTGGTCTTTGATATATTTCTACTCTTTCAGTTAGAAATTGACTAGAAAATGCAGCAAATGTATCACCAAATTTGACAACTTCTTTATTTCAGTCATTTATGGCACAAATAGAAAACATTTGACACCAATTTTTTGCAATACTTTCTGCTCTCCCTTTTATTCAAAGATGTCAAACATTTTTTATGGATGAAAAAAAAAAATAAAAGGATCTTAGTTTCTTCCACCCCAACATTTGATAGGAGTATGGTGCAAAAGGGAAGATGAAAGACAGTGTTACATGGAGTTTATGGAAAAAAAATTTGACTGTGTTTGTGCCTTGCCTTTCTTGCACATACTTCTTTCTCAGCCTAATTTTTGTATTGAGATTGGATTAATTTGGTGCAGGCCAAGTCATTCCAGCAAGATTTAACAAATCTTTCCTCTCACCTATCTCATGAAAATAATGAATGTTCACCTCTCCTGCTTCAATATGTGAAATTACCTCAATAAACACTTTAGAAAAATAGTTTAAAATACATTTTCATCTTGAAACTGTCCAAGCAAAATCAATTCTGCATAGATCATCTCTATTAGACAAAGGAAAACTGATAGCCCATGGGTTTAATCTATGAAATGATATGTACTCATGCATCTCAGACAGTAAAGCAACTCTCACAGAGTTTATAGTGAGATTTGCAGGTGTAGATTTTAAATGTCTGTGTTCCTCTCTTCTTCCATAGGATCAATTAAAAAAATGCTTTCAAATTAGAATCCAAAATATCTATCAGTTTTATTGCACTTTCCAGACTATATTCCAGAGAAGTAGAAGGTTTTTTGCAAAAGATCAACTAGTTGGGTTTCAATTTTGCTTTTGTGAAGACCTACATGTTATCATTAATAAGTATGCAAAGATTCAAAAATTTCATCCAGCTGCATACCAAATAAAGAGGTAAGCAGAAGTTTGTGATAAAATAATTCTTCTATTGATTTTCCAGTTTTCTCCTTTTGGAAATAGGAGTGATGATTTTATTTTTCAGAACATAGTTCTGAGACACTTTTTCTCCACCTAGACCCTTGCTCTGCTGAGGTCACTGAAAGCTTTGTCAACAACTTTAATAAAAACAGGTTGTCACCTTACATGTTTAAACTACTGTAACAGTGATAGCTAATACGGGTCATTTATTGAACTGCATGACTGGGAAAACTAACATTATAGCCTTTAGAAGGCTTAACCTCCCAAACACCAAATACAATTTTCCTAAACATAAATTGCCCTTTCAGTTTGAAGAAAGGATTTAGAAGTTGATGACTTGCCTCAATATTTTTCATAAATCACAAAGCAAAAATCTTTAAGAAAAAATAAATTTCCAAATAATGGGATAATTTTATACAGTTACCCCTAAGATGCATTCCCCATCTAGGGAACTCCTTTTGGTAGATATTTTTGTGTAGTTCTATCCTGGCTGGGATAGAAATCATTTTCTTCCTGTAATGATTGTACTGTAGCTGGTACAGTACTGTATTTTGGATTCACTATGACAATAATGTTGGTAACACTCTGATGCTTTGGTGGTGGCTAAATAGTGCTGACCTCAAGTTAAGGAATTTGCTTGGCCACCAAGCAGGTGCACAAGAAGTCGGGAGAGACCACAACCAGGACAGCTGACCCAAACTGGCCAAAGGGATATTCCGTACCATGGAATCATCATGTCCAGTAGCTAAATTTGGGGGAGTTTGCTGGGAAGTGCTAACTAATGCTCAGGGATGGACTGGACATCATTGGTCAGTGAGTGGTGAGCAGTTATATCATGCATCACTTGTCTTTCTTAGGTTTTATTTCCCTCCCTCTCTTATTACAATTATTATTAATATTATTGTTGTTATTATTATAAACAGCGTTATTATTACATTTAAAATTGTTTCAACTATTAAACTGTTCTTATTTCATGTGTGTTTTTTTTGTTTTCCAATTCTCTACCTCATCCCACTGCGGAAGGGTAGGGGTGAGTGAAGAGCTGCTCATGTGGTACTTAGTTGCCAGCTGGTGTTAAACCATGACAAGCTGAAAATTTGCAACAAAGAGAACAGCAGCTATACTTATTACATATAGAAATCTACAGCAATATATAAAAGAGAGTAAATATTTTCAAGAAGATTAGGTCAAGCATATTCTATGTTTTTTATCACCATATGGAAATTATTCCAATTTTCTTTAAAAAATTTTGTCAGTTTTTAAAAATCTATATTCGGATGTTTTATGCTGTTTTGCCGATGAAGTGGAAGATATACATAGTTGTGAAAAAAAAAAAATAGTAGCTGACTCTTACAATCATTCAGTGAACTCCTTCATTCATATATCAGATTTTGAAACAAAATCAAATTGATAAATAAGCAAATCAAAACTGTCATTATTTGCTGACATTATTAAAAATTGATTGAGCAGGCAGGTAATTGACAAGAAGCAAACAACAAGAGAGCAATAATGTGATGGGGATTCTTGAAACCTCTCATTCAAACAGGGAAAAATATAGAAGCAGAAATAAAAGGATAAAAACCTCCCAGCCAAATTTGCTAATCAGTTAATTGAGAAATATTCACATAGGAAGCAAATTATTCCTTCTAATCAAACATCATTCGCAGAAGAAATGAAATCACATTTATCTGAGAAGTGGCACAGAACCAGGTGAACAAAAAGATAAATTGAGATAATTGAAAAGATAACTGCAAAATCTGGGCACAGAACACGGATTTGAGGTCTAATTGGTTTCTTGGATGTTTTGAAACATGGAAGAGTTGGTTCAACAGATTAACATGCCAAGATAGGATAAAGGAAGACTAAGACTGGTAAACTTTTTATCAGTGTGTTTTGAAATTTCATGTAACTGAAATTCATTTGAGTCCTATTTGCAAAAAAAGAAAGCAGTATTTATTGCTCTGGAAAATATGTCTATCATCCCTTATTTTCTTTAGAAAGACTGTAAATTTGAAGTCTTAAATACTGATATTGTAAAATAAATATTAATAAAATGTTTCATTTACAAGACAATATTTCTTTTAAATACACAGAATAAAACTCTTGCTGTATGCTGGAAAAATATCTGATAGTTGGGAAATAATAGTAACAATACAAAGAAAAATAAAACAACTAACACCTCAGACCCAGTTTATTTGGACATTTTGAGAGAGCCTTGAGTCAAAGAACATCTGATTTATACTTTCTAACTTCAGGGCCTTTCCTGATTAACACTTTCTGACCAGACTCTGAAATAATTTTTAATGCAGATGGACTGACTCTGGAATTCAATGAAAAAAAGTATCAGTTGAAGAAAAGCAATGAAAAGCAAAAGCAATAAATTCTCATAAAGCCTACACTGAAAGAGATTACCCATGCAAGAAGTTTAATTAACTTCTTTTATTAAGTAAATTTACTTAATAAACTGTTCACACCTATTGTGTGTGTTATTCCAACAGGCATGTTGAGTACTGGGGCATGGAGCAGTACTCCATGTTGTTGCTGCATCTGCCACAGTGGTGGCAAAAAATCCAGCCGAAATCCATCAAGATTGCTACAAGACAGTCTTACACACCTTGGGATGTGTTCAGTAGCTCTAAGTACAGGTAGTTTTGGTGGCAATATTAAAAGTGTGTTAATAAAGGTTTCTTAGTAGCCGTGTGCATCATCTGTGGCTAATAAATGATGGTTTGTTCCAATGGTTCCCTGGGTGTAGCTCTTTCTATACAATTCTCCCGAGTATCTGCTGTCCATTTCCCTCAAATAAAAGACCTGCTGAGAACTGATCTTATCACCTTGAAAAGCAATATCTTTTCAGCCATAGACTGGTCAAATTAGTGTTATTGGTATTATTCCTGAGTTATGTGTAAAATTAAAAATATTACAATTCTAGCATTATTAACTGTCATTAAAAACAGGCTATACACGTACCTTGTATTTTGGATATAGCTGCAGTTATGGGAAAAACTCCAGCTGTGGAACAGATGTAAGGAACAAGTGGCATATTCTGCTAGAAGTACCACTTTGCAAGGCAAGAATAGAATCCAATCCAGATTAAAGATAGGAACTACAGACACGTAAGCCTCACACTTCCGTGTCTGGGCAGGCCATGGAACAGATCCTTACAGAAGCAATGCCAAGGCATATGGTAGACAAGGAGGTGATCAGAGCAGCCAGCACTGGCTTTGCTAAGGACAAATCACACCTGACCAATCTGATGGCCTTCCTTAATGGAGTGGCACAACAGTCAACCAGTGTCATCTACCCATCCTTCTGTAAGGTCATGGACATGGTCCCACATGACATCTCTGTCTCCACAGTGGAAGGATACAGATTTGAAGAGTGGACTATTCAGTGGATAAGGAATTGGCTGGATGGACACAGCCAGAAAGTTGCAGTCCAGGTGGGCACCGTGGTGACAAGTGGTGTCCCTCAGGGCTCTGTCTTGGGACCAATGCTCCTTAATCACTGACATAGACAGAGAGATCAAGTGCACCCTTAGCAAGTTTGCAGATCAATAAAACCGAGCAGTGCAGCTGACACAACAGGACAGAATACCATCCAGAGGGATCTGGATGAATTTGAGAATTGTGTCCATATGAACCTCAAAGTTCAGCAAGTCCAAGTGCAAGGTGCTGTACCTGAGTCAGGGTAATCGCAGGCATGAGTACAGACTGGAAAAAGAACTCATTGGGTGCAGCCCTCTGGAGGAGGACTTGGGGTTTCTGGTGGATGAGAGGGTGGTCATGAGGCACCAAGTGCATCCTGGGCTGCATCAAAAGCAGTGTGGTTAGCAGGGCAACGAAGGAGATTCTATTCTCCTTTACTATACTCTCATGAGACCCCATTTGGAGCCCTGCATCCATCTCTGGAGTCTGCAACACAAGACATGAACCTGTTGGAATGGGTTCAGAATAGGGCCACAAACAAGGTCAGAGGCTGGAGAATCTCTCCTATGAAGACAGCCTGAGGGAGTTGGAGTTGTTCAGCCTGATGACCCAGGGAGACCTTATTGTAGCCTTCCAGTACTTTAAAGCAACTTTAAGGGAGAGTGCCTTTTTCAATGGGCAAATAGTGATAGGACAAGGGGGAATGGTTTTAAACTAAAAGAGGAGGGATTTAGATTAGATGTTAAGAAGAAATTCTTTATTCATACGGTAATGAGGCACTGAGACAGGTTGTCCAGTGAACTAGTGGATGTTCCAACCTGGGAAGTGCTCAAGGCCATGTTGGATGGGGCTCTGAGTAACCTGATCTAGTCGAAGGTTCCCTCAGATGGTTAGGGGGTTGGAACTAGATAATTTTAGAGTCCCTTCTAACCCAAGCCATTCTATGATTCTCTCATTCTATGATCTGGAGAGAGCTCCAGGCTGGCCAGACAGAAGGATTCCTCAAGTAGTCCCCAGTGCTGTCCAAAAATACTGGTTTAGGTATTAGTTCTTCCTGACCAGAATAGTCAGAGGAAATGGGAAACGTGCACTTCCACTGCAAGACTTGGATTTAAGAACACCTTCTCATAATATTAATATTATGACTATTTCTCCACTACTTGAACTATTTTGGGAAAAAAATACAATGTTCTTGCAGAAATAGCAGATGATTCAGATGTTTGGGTTAAACTTCTAAGTCACCTAGGCTTATATAAATTATCAGCCTTTACTTTTGTCCTAGTTTATTTTTCTAATTTTTATTTGTATGATCACCTCAATGTTTGAAGGACAAGGACAGGACAGAATTAGAACTGCTGCATGCCACACCTGAGAAAACTTAATCATCTCTTTGTTCTGTTTTAACCAGCTATATCAATACTACTGAAAAGATGCATTTTTAAAATTATATCAAGAACATCGTAAGTATGGACATTCTGATTTCAAGTTCTGCTGATATCAAAATTAACATATGATCAGAGAAAACTCTTCAAGATTTTCCTTTTAGTGAAATTACCCAGGTTATTTGTTTTTAATATTTGTTTTTAAACTTTAAAATTTTAACATAGTTATTAAAATATGGATTGCAGCTTCCGCATTGAAAAAATAGATTCAAATTAACTCAGTAGTCAGGGAAAATTTTTCTATCTAGCACTCAAAATATGCATGAGAGGAATATAGTTGCACTTAAATCTTGCTCACCATTCAATTATGCAACTGAAAGAAACAGCCATAGTTTCTTTAACAGATGTAGAGGTCTAGTCATCGTGAAGTTGGAAAGACTAACACTAACATTTCTACTAGCTCAGATTTGTGAAAATTAAAAATGACATCAAAATGCCTCAATTGGACAAGGCTAAGAAACAGCACACTCAAAACTGTCATCATTAATCCAACTGTCACTCTCTTTGCATCTCTCTCAATTTCTGTCATTAGATAGCATTATATTCCTGATACTATAAACCATTTCTGACTAATATATGTAACAGTCTAACATGAAACCTTTCAACGAGATTACCAAATTCACAGTAAAAATAGATTCATTGCACTTGGTTTAGAGATAATTGCTTAAAATATTAATTTTTGCTGTTATTCATATTTTTAATAGAGTCACGGACTGTCATAGTATATTTTAGAGGAAAAAATTATTAAAAAGTCAGAACAAAGCTTTCATCCAAACTCTCCATTATAAGACTCTTCTTCTACTTTGCCAAATTCCAACCAGGTCAACAGTGATTTTCCATGCTGAGTACCTTTCTGATAGAAAATCAGATTTGTGTGTGTTCATGTATGTTCATATTCAAGGGAAAAAAAAGGAGAACATAGTTTTCCCTTTTAAGAGGTAATAATATAACTTTGACACAAGCATACTCTAGCAGACCCATCATTTACATTAATGAATAATATTTTTGCTTTGGTATGGAATTTGGTTAATAAATTCATAAACATTAACCTTCCACAGACTTTACAGTTTTTCAGTTAACAGCTCAGTTCAGGTCTGCAAGAAAACTTCCCTGAGGATTGTCAGCATTAGAGTGGCAAAGCAGAGAGCAGTTTTCCCGTGTTTCCAGTGCTTTTTTACCCTTGACATTCACCAGCCCATTTTCTGTGTTCTCCACAGATTTCTGGGTGGTACTTATAAAGCCTAATCATAACAGAAGTAAATTAGCTGAGAAATTAAAGGAAAGATAATGATGACTTCTACAGTCAAACAGGAATGGTAAATTAATCTGTAGAATTGAGTACGTGGCAGAACGTGGCCAGTGACACATCAAAAATATGATACTTACTGCAAAAGCCTGACTTCATTAATGGTTGATAAACAAAAGCATTTCATTTGCCACCACTAATTTCAAAGCTACTGAGGACTTAAAATTGAAGTTATATTACATATATATACACTACTAAAGAATGTTCTTGCTATAATAGAGCTCTCAGGGTGCAGAATTAAGTTTTTTTCCTATTTATTAGTTTCAGATAGTATTTATTACCATATAAATAAAGCCCAGAAGAAAGTGAACTATTCTAATTACATAATTTATTAATCCATTTAGATTGTTCTTAAAAGATATTTTAGGAGCACCTGTAAGCAAGTTCTCTCCTAACATACAAGTTTGTTCAAGCTTAGAAACAAATTGGTGAATTTGCAATGAATAAAATATGAACATATTTTGACATAAATATTAATACAGAAAAATAAATTATGTAAAATAATACAAATATAATGTAATTCCTACAAATAGTAGAAAAAATAGTAGCCTTTTATTCTACTGAAAGGTTTCAACCAAGGAAGAAATCAGGGAACAATTAACTAAAGACTTACAAAGAACTTTGTTGTATGCGAGAGGAATACCTACACAAAACATCTATTCATCTACTGTGAAACTTTCCTCAACTAAGTGATAACTTGTTTTAATAATAGGAACTTCTTGGAAGTTTGCTGGAAGTTGACTTTGCTTAAAAAAAAAAAAGAAATATAAAAAAAAAAATACTGGCATTTTTCGCTGCTGTTTCTCAAAATGTCTAGCTTTAAAAATCAGCAAGTGAAACTTTTTCCACACCCATATCCTTCCTATACCAAGGAAGAGTGGCTATCCTTGATAAGTAGCCAGTTTAAATTGTTATTGATACATATAAGTTCGTTAAATGGATTCTTTATTTGTTAAATCAGCCATCTACCTTATTTGAGTTCCTTCTAATTAACACTTTTCCATCTTCATCCGACATTATTTCACATCATCCAGACACACACAAAATGTATTTCAGCAGTTAAACTGGGATGCTGCATACCTATTTTCTCAAATTACTACTGAATTATCTATGTATACAGGGGCAACAATATCTCATAGATGTAATGTGACATCAGGGAGATCAAGGGTTGATATGCAGCCACAGGCCCTTTAAGCACACTGAGACTTGCATACAGCCATGTTGTCCATAACCACAAAAACTGAAGTAACACTGGTGAGAACACAGTGCTCACTTCTGAAAGGGTGTAAGGCATACTGAAATACCGTGTGGAAGAGCAGGTTAAAAAGTGACAAAACCAGAGGTTTGAGAACACATTCTGAGGGGCCAAACAGAGAGTGAGCAAACGTGTGCTGCATGCAAGAAAAGATCAAGTGAACATAACAGATCTGCACATTAAGAATGAGGTAGCATTTCTGCTGGTAAAACCAGTATGGATAAGAGAGAGTCAATTTATATTATGCCCCTTCAGGGAATGAATATAATGAGGTGCTTCTTGAGGAAAATTAAGGCAACTTTACATATCATCAGAATATTAGCACATAGAAATCTCTGTACTGTAGATACAAAAAAGAACCAAGAATCATGTTCTGGAAGACTAATTTTCCAGGTGGGAAAAAAGAAAGGAAGAGAGGAAGAAAAAGAATTAACAGTGATAATTCACTTATTTATTGATTTTGAAAGTAATACATTCCTTTACTTTTTTTTAGAGTGGCTTTGGTGAAGAGCAGTCTTAGGCTGGAAAATATTATATGGGTGGAACAACAGCAAGTCCATTCAGGAAAAAAGAAGAATGGTATACTTTGGATGTCAAAAAAAGTAGGGACAAAATCTAGTTTCTAAAATTGCTCTAAGAAAGATAAGAAGTGTTGAAAGTCAAGAGTAAAAATTAGGAAATTATATTGAAACTAATATCAGAGGTCAAACATTCAGAAGATGACCAGGAAAAGTTAAATAATTCCTTTGCCTTTTTTTCATACAAGACTGATGAAATGGAAATTGAAGCATCTGTGTACTGAAATGAAAATGTCCACACTGATGTGGAAGCAAAATTTAGGAAACAAGCATCAGGCAAAGGAGCTAATCTGTGACATTACAAATGTATAAGCCAAGTTTGCTCACTTGATCTAGAGGTCTCTAGCATGACTAGAGAAAACATCGTAAAATGTACTTAACAAAGGACATGTTAAGAAACTAAGAACTACATAGTCTGACTTCAATAATATGTAATTTTCAGGGGAAACCAGATAGATTTCTAAGTAAATTTAAAATTTAAAGGAGTAAAATATTCCAAACTAATATTTTACCCTAAAACCAAAAAAACCTTTTATCCCTGTGACTTCAATAAATCTATTCAGTAAGGTTGAAAAAAAATCACATCTTTAATGAATACATGAAATGAAGTCTAACATATCCCATACTTCAACCAGATCTTTTTCAATCCTGTCCTTCCTGTTCCAAAATCAGAAGATTTTAAGCAGAGAAAACCAGAATTATTCAGCACTAAAACCTTTCCCTCAAACTCTACTTGTATTAAAAAAATGACCATTATGCCTGATGTCATGGCGACTAGGCTATACTGTCACTATGTTGCATAATGGGTTGGGTATCCAACAGGAAGGCAGAAATCTTTAAAAGGCTCAGCCACTAGGAGAGTATGTGAATCAACAGAAGATAGACAAGAAAACAAGTTTGCTAAGATTTTAAAACAAAGTCAGAAGTACTTTCTCTATCATTAAAAAGGAAGTGTTTACATGAAATAACAGCAATCTCTAAACCATTCCCAGTGCTGTAAAAATAGAATATCTCTTTTTGCTGATTGCCCTATTTCTGGATTTTTTTTTTTAACCAAACCCAATTGTTCTGTATTACTGTGACCTCAGAGGCCAGATTTCACACCAATCAGGTATCTCTGCATGATTACTCGAGCTCTCCTCAAGTCTCATGCAATTAAAAGCATCAATACTGACACACATTAATGACAAAAAGTTAATGCAAGGGCTAATTGAGACCATCTCCCTCACAGGCCATTTCACAACATTAATAGCACAGAAAGCAGCCGTTAATATGTAATTAAATTTCCGGGATGCATGAGCTATCAAAACCAGGTAGCTGGAACCCTTCTTCACACTTTTTAACCTCTCATTACCTCTTGAGCCCAAAATAGCCACTGTGCTTGGCAATATCGTGTTAATACCTTCCCCTACAAAAGCAAACTGGCATGGCACCAAGTACCAATTGCCAGCAACAAAAGCCAGCTCAGTGGAGCAAGCTGCATTTTCTAAGCTTTACCCATCAGGGAGATACCAAACAACAGATTATTAACTAGTTTTTCTGTGGTACAAGTATGTAAATGTTTTGCTAACAGCAGATACCAATCACTCAGAATTTCAAGGCTCTGAAAAATTTATTTGAAAATATGACTATATTCCTCTCACTGGAATTAACTGATTTCATTAACAAAAGGAAAAAAATTGCAATTTTAATTCCTTCTGCATCTTTTTCCACACTACAACAATTGAAAAAGAGTCAGAATGAAAATTGCCAGTCTGGGATTGAGAGAGATGCTTCCACAATATTTTAGGGAGAAAATTAAGATTTTGAGAGACAGGTTTTTCTTTGTATCATTGTTACAGGAAAACGAAGTCATAGGTGTATTTTCCCACTTTGGACACACAGTTTCTGGAACAGTTAGCACTACCCAATTATCAGTCTGAGTACACCTCAGTAGGACTGCACTTGCCACAGGTTACTTTAATGCTTTTGAATAAACAGCAGACAGTCTAATGCCAGCCTCTGATAAGACTAAAGCCAAAGTGTACTGTCGAGAAAAAGCATCTCTGAACCCACATAAAAACCTCTTATTGAACTATCTCTTCCCCTGACAGCTACAAACTCCTTGGGCTTTTGGGGTTATTTTAAACTTAAGATTTATTTGGCTTCTATGGCAATCTGAAATGAAGACCTTTTAGTATTCTGAAATAACAATTGATATGGCAGACTTCCCAATTCATCTGATAAAGGGATGGCCCCTTTATCATTCAATTTAAGGTATAAATTTGAAGTTGGTTTCCAGGAAGAGTCTTAACCACAAATACTGGCTGGATCTGAATCTATCATCCATATGAGGTGAATTTTCATTCATCTGAATGAACTATTTCAACTATTTCCAAAATGGACATATTTCTGGTGGGAAAGGAGGAGGGAAAAAGTGCTAACCCAGTATTTGAATGGACTGTTAATTTTCCAGTGTAAAAAATACTTTGTTACAGAATTTTCAGCCTTAGGGTTTCACATCTTTGTCAGTTCCAGGTAAATGTTGAGACTTTTGGGTTTATAATCATATATTAATTAGACTGCAAAAGTCCTCTCAGGACTATTTTGTCCAATATATTTTTTGTCCTGTTAAAATAGAGAAAGCAAAAATAAAATTAGGGCTCAAGTCCTTAAACAACAGCTGAATCAAAGGGATTTTTTTTTTTCAGGAATTCTTCAGACACTAAATATTGTTTCACAATGGAAACCGCAACTGAATTAAGCTACAGTATTAAAATCCTGTTATAAAATCTGTTTTCAAGGGTTCAGCACCCATGTAAAATTAGGCAGTGCACATGTCAAGGCTATTGCTTTAGAAACCTGAGATAATCTCCTTGACGTTCAGGGATACTGATTCACTGGATACAGCAGCACAGAATTAAGTTCACTTGAATACTTTGTAGGGAGGACCATCCATCACTTTTCTAAAGTATCCTCCCATGTGAAAACATAGTGAGAGGTAAATGTCTTCAGAGATGGGTTGTCCACCTCATAAGATGAGATGTGGGCAGACACAACAATTGCTTAAAAAGCTGCTGCAGAAAAAGAAAATAACTAATCAGCTTCACCTCTTCATGATTAAGACAAACAGAGACAGTCAATGTATTTTGCAGGACTATTTTGATGAGGTATTGCATTAGACATCAAGGGAAAAACAAATCCCAAACTTCCTAATGACAAAAATGCTGAATTGCTGCAGTAGGATGACAGAGGCAACTGAGAAATCCATAGCAGCATTGAAACATTCAATGAGAGTGCAGGCAAAACCAAAAAAGACACAGGTTGAGCTGCATTGTGGTATAGGAATGAAATTAATCCAATGCAGTGCTTTTTTTTTATAAATTGTGATTTTAAAAAATTTCCATCTTTTCAGGAAATGGTGTCGGGATAAAAAATACAAATTTCAGCTTTTCTGTCAACTTCCCCCATCATGAAATATTCTCCCCAGTTAATACTACAAATATACATACTTATTTATCTACAAAGTCCTTTCTTTCTCTTATATGGGCTTATGTTCTCCATGTCATCCCTCTTACTTAAAAATTCAACAGAAACACAGATATCTAGGCACAACTAATAGCAGCTGTGTGCAGCCATCTTTTCAACCAAAGTACCATTTATTTCATTGGTTTTAAAAGCATAGTTTTTCAGATTTATAGACATATGGACATAACTGCCATTCAAAAAAACTTACTGGTGTTATAGTAAGTTCAGATTCTTGAATATAAATACATTTCTAAAATCAAATGTAATATTCTGGACTGCAAACTGAGTATTGACAAAAAATACAACTTCCGTAGTGGTTTTGTACTCTGGAATTGTACTTGTAAGTCAATGATTTCTGAATGTAGCATATCATCACTGGAGTAGGTTTGCCCTTAACATTCAAGGTTAGAGTTTATCTCAAGTCTATATTACTTTCCAGAGCTCAAACTTCATTACTTTAACATCAAACAGTGCTTGTGAGAAAAGACATAGCAGATCTAATGCTTGGAATTTATTACTGGAGTTTAAAATAACAAAATTGTCAGCACCTAGATTGAAATGCAATATTTTGAGTTAAGTGTAACTTCAGTTGGAGTCTTAACAGCAACTAAACACCAAAGCATATGCCTTTGGAAGAAAAAGGCAAAATAATAATAAAAAGATATTTTGTTCTTTATTTGAATCAAAAGACACAGAGCTGTGAAGGGATGAAATTGAGAAGCAATAACAACTTGGATATGGAAGAGTAAGAAATAAGTACATGGGTTATATTGCTTCAGAAGAACTCAGGAAAACCACTACTTTCCAGAGATTTTGGTAGTTTCTTGGAAGATGCCTCAATAGATATTTTTATCTCAATAGATAAAAATAACCAGTGCAAAATATGATTCTGCAAGGAAGTGATTTTGTTGCATTCAACGCTAAGTCAAGGAAAAAGACTGACTCCGACCTCATTTCATTTGTATAGTCAGTGACTATTTTGTCATGGAAAAGAAAGAAAGAAAATCACAGCAACCATATTCCATGTAAAAATACATTCTTTTTTTCTGGATGTTGTCCTATGTTTTGCGTTTGCCTGAATTGGTTCTGAATATTGTAATGATACAGATGTCACAGCTTCCTCAGGCACCCTGGGCTTTATGGCACTAGAGACAAATGCACTGGCATTACAAGTTTTCAAGTAATGTTTCAAGTTTACAGGTACACAAAATTGCCAACTTCTGACATACAATTTAATTTCATTCTTGACCTGCTCATCACCTCTGCAGCAAAGATTTCCAATTGTTTTGCCACCTGGTAACCTAAGGACTATTCTGGCATACCCAAATCCCCACTATCAGCTCCCAAGAAGGTTGTCAATCAACCTCTCCAGAAAATAACATTCTTGGCATCAGCTAGTGCTTCTACCAAAAAACCCCATGGGTAACGAAATAAATAGACATCTGAGAGAGTTCTACTCATGCAGCTTTTGCAATATGAAGCTGTACAAATGTAACTGGAGCTGGAATTTGCTCCATATTGGTACTCTGATAAAGACATTCATTGACAAAACGATAGCAGCAATCCTCCCAGCCCAAGTGGGGACAAAGTGGATCTGTTTTTCTTTAATGTCTCACATTGGGTCAAATTCCAATGGAGAATGGAATTTGGAAAGAACTAAGAAAGTATCCCCTCAGAAAGTGAAAGGACAAGGCTATAGAAAGAAAGATGCTAAGTGAGTCCTTTCTATTTTTAAATCATTTTCCTGTTCGCTTTTCTATTAATATTAATGTCATGTTGATTGGAACATGAGTTGGCGATATAGTGACATTTCTATCAATGTGAAAGGTAGAATGAATTGTCCTAAAGAATAAGCTACCAAGTCTGTGTTCTCTGAACATGTATGAATGTCAGCTACAGTCACTTTAATTGCTCTAAGCACTTCTACCCTACTGTGGAGGATGTCCAGCTTCAGCTGCTGCTGTCTGTCACTTCAGAAAAATGTGTTTAATAATTTTGTTATATCCGCTGTCATTGATACCTGTTCATATACTGCCTCTCTCCACTGAGTCTTCCCAATGGCACAGGATCTTAAGGGACAACTCTGGCACCACAGAGTGCCTGAAGCATATTCCTTGTTACAATAGATGTCCTCCATGGCACAAAGTCTTTTTCTTCTCCTACCCAACCATTTTCCATTTGAGGTCTGTTACACAGCTAATCTTGAATTCCCTTACAATCCTGATTTCCTTCTAAGAGATGTGAATGAATCCTGGACAGACATCTTACACACAGTTGATTATTCATGATGATGCACTTCTCCATGGTCACTACCCAGTGGTACCAAAGATCTATTTTTCCTGATGAATTTATGTTCACAGGGAGTTCAGATTAAACACTCTTGTGAATATTCTTCATGCTGTTCACTTGCAGGTTGAAGGAGAAAGATCCTTATACTCCACAGCAGCACACGGCTCACAGATATACACTTCATGTCACCATTCAGGGTTAGTTGTGGAAATTAATGGCGGTGGGGGAAAACATTGACATGTGGGTTCAAATTTTTAGGGGGGAAAAAAAACCCAGGAAGTATCATTTTGCCTGCAATCATTCTAAGAAAACATTTCCTAAGCTCTTGGATACAGGCTGCTGTTCTGCTTCATTATGAATTACAAGGCCAGTAAATCCCTAGTACCCTTAGCAAAGTCAGAATTTATATATATAATTAAATCAAAGGTTAAAGAAATATCTGAAGAGCTCATATCTCATTCTCACAGGACCATCCTTATCCAATAAGACGAGAATAAAAGAAATCATCATTTTGTACTCTGCAGAGGGAAACACCGGCAGAACACCTAATGGATATTTAACTGGTGCGATCATTTAGAAGGGATGTGAAATTATTCTACATTCAGTTTTCTAATCAAGAATGCATATATGTTTTAGCTCTTCCACCTTTCTGCTGTTATTTCTTAATTCTTTCTCTATTTTTCTTTGGGAATGATGTGTCAATTAATCAGGACTAAGACCATCCACTCACATTCACACTGTAGAAATACAAAATATGGAACACCACCACCCTTTTTAGACACAGATGAATGTGACAAATATTCAGAGCATCTGAACGTAGTTTGACACAGAGGTAGTACTACAACTAATTTTTAATAAAGGGCATTCAAAAGCCCACGAAAGCCTTCCAGATTCAGCAAACTAGTGAGAACAGTGGGAACATAAATAATTCTTCCACTTTCCCAGTGACATTAACATACTTACAGCCATCACCAGCTCCTGTGAAGCTGCCTTATACTAGTTTCCTGAAAAATATTTGTGTAAACAAACATATGTATACAAGAGATGTGAACTTAAAGAAATTATTAAACCATAATTTGGAGACTTGGGGTAATCAACTAGCAGTGTTTGCCCAGAAAATCCCTGCCATTTAGTGCAATGTTACCCACTCCAACAGTTTGATTTCTCCTCTCGAGAATTATTTTGGGAATCCTCAGGAAGAGTTCTGTCTCTACTACCAACCTCTGATCTGCAGAGACATGTCTAAGATGATAAACCAGAGCCTCAGAAATTATTCCAACTTTCTTCTGTTAGGAGTATCCAAGAAATGCCTCCATTCCCAACTTATCTTGTGTACAATTTTGTGGCTCTCAATGGTTTTTTTTTCATTTTTTTTTCCTCTGATGCCAGAATCACTGCCCTTGCCTTTGGTTTCCCACTCTCAGATAAACAGCCTATAAAATTGCTGCAAGAAATCAAGTGCTGCTTTTCACACAGCCACGACAGACTTTCTTTACTGAACACATTCTGCATACAGCATCCGTGCCAGCCTCCAAAAGAGAGAGATGATAATGTAATTGCTGAAATGCCGAGAAGTTCCTCCGAGCACAGACTGAAAAGAGGACAGGAGCAAGGAGGCTCTAAAATCGGAGAGCGCATCACATATTAAGAAGTAACTTTTCGGCAGCGCATTGTGAGACTGGGCATCAGGCAGAGAAGGGGAGCACGCAGCCACATGGTATATTCCTGCCTCTGCCACTCTCCTCTCTCTCTTTTGGTCCTTCTCTCCGGCTTTCTCTCCCACCTCCTCTCCCAGGCGCTGCCTTCCCCTCTCCCCCTGCCGCAGGCTGCAGAATGGGACGCGCTTGTTCCCCAGCCAGCCGGCAGCTGTCACACAGCGGAGGCAGCCAGCAGCCGGTGCGAAGAGTGAGCCTACTCTGTCATTTAGGATGACTCACTGGAATCTGGCATTAATTTCTCTTTTTCTGATAGTGGACGGAGAACAACCAAAAAGCTACACTGGACTAGACCAAGGTAAGAGATTTAAAAGTCTTTTTTACCCTAAAGCCACCCGACGCTTTGAGGGTGCCAAGCTGTGTAAAAAAGCTGGCGCTGGAACTAATTCGGTGGGTGTCTGAACACCTGGCATTACATGCCATCAGTGTGTCCTCCTGGTGTTAACCCTGTGTGTACCACTCAGCTACACCCGGGAGGAGAGAAGGCAGATCAAAATATAACCTAGTGACTGCATTTTCTCCCCTTAATGCAACTTTTACGGCTGCACTGTCACCTGCTCCTGTGGATACAAGAAGCTTCTCAATATTGCTAAATGACCAGCCTTTTGTGTTCTGCTGCTGGGAATGTAGCGTACCAGGCGTCTGTCATGGACTCCGTGTGGATTCATTCCCACAGCAGTTGTTTCATCACTTTAATGAGTTGAAATTCCACAGTCCACAGAAACGCTTCTCTGTCATTTCCCCTCTCTCTGAGGGGTTCTCATAGGATCATACAGATCTGATCCATTATCAGGCTTTTCAAAAGTAGTGCTCACTGAAACCACCAGAACAACTCTGCTGAAGCACAGGCAGTGGTGCACTATATATTCTGTCTGCATTCCTCTCTGGTTTTTCTGCTGTGAATCAAAAATTCAGTGTTGCAGGAGGGTTTTTGCAAGGACAATAAATGTATCTGGCATAGCAATTTAAAGTAAAGGGAGAAGCTGCTTCTCCTCATGCTGAAATCCTGGCAAAATTCTCTTCTTCCATTTTCTAAAGGAGGTACAGTATTTCTAGCAGAGTTATCTAAGCAGGTTTCTGCTGGTGGTGATTGACAGTTTTTAGTTGTGATTTTAATGAAAAGCTTTCACTGAATGTCTACAGCTTCATTTCTGTCAATCCAATGCTTTTTACCAAATGGCTTGCTTCTGAGGGTGACACCTTTAAAATTAACCTAGCACCATGCTTTTCTAAATCTATAAAAAGAATATCAGACTAGCTAGTGCACATTGCAGAATCCCACAATCTTACCTTTGGATCTCTAATGGTTTAACTGCAGTAGAAGGCATTTGGTTTACATGTTCTCTGTACTGTGCAGAGTGTCACAACTGTAAGTGAATTTACCTGTGTTTCTTATACATTATATGGCATTTTTTCTGCAATATCTCACACATTCTATTTGTTCAGACCTTCTGTGTAAAGGCAATAGGTTTATTAAGAGTTGACTTTTAAAGACACAAAAAACTGCCCTGACATTGCCATGAAAGGGAATCTCTGCTCAAAAAAGATGAAAGGTCCCACACTGATTACATCAACAGAGATGAACAAACAGGTATTAGCAGTTAACACCAAACACCATTCAGCTTCCAGGTAGTCACCAACTGGAAGCTGACTGGGTCAACCAACCCAGTCTGTTGACCCAGAATGAATATTTTTGGAATGAACTTAAACATGGCACCAATAAGCACTCTCCTTATTTACTGCCCCTCCATGCGATCTTCAAAATAGATTGGGGAAAAAAGATTCTCATTTCAGAGAACTTACAAGACTTAGGTACAGAGCTCGAGGAAGAGATAAGACAACAGCTTGATGTGTCAACATGGATTCTACATAGTTTTCCATCAGAATATGCTACATTTTTCCACTTACAAAAGTGGAAAGCATTTACCAACATTATGCTTTAAGATTATTTCCAGTCAAATGCTCAACTGCAGAGACTTTAGTACATTGTTTTTAATTTACTTTTTTCCTTAGCATTTAGATATGACACCTGACTGCAAGGGTAACAGATTATTTCCAGAGAAAGTAATTCTAAAGTACAATTCAGACAGCAGATCATTGCCATTCTGTCTAAGCCACTGATAATAGTCGTGCTCTTTATTTTTAAATTAGTAGCTATTTATTGTATGCAAGCTCTTAGTCACTTGCTACTGTAGCACATGTCATAGTCTCTGGGGTCTACACAGATATTTTTGAGCCTGTCTGGCTAATGTCTAGAATACAAGATTATCCTGTTCACAATTTGGATTTCTCTGTGCTATTTTCTTTTCTTCTAAGACATCAGTATATTATCAGTTTTCATCTGTGTGGCTCCTTCCAGGTGGAATCTTAGTCCATTTAAATGCAGACAATTTACTGTGATAACAGTTTATTGTAACTTAGCAACAAGAGCTAAAAAAAATCAAATTGCATCCATCACACATGCAAACCTTGTATTGTGCTGTCCTGTACTCAGCAAATTAAACCCTTGAGATAAATTATATTCTAGACCAGTCAGTTTAATAGCATTAGCTGGCCTGTCCAGTTGTTCTAATTACAGAAGTCAAAGACTGCAGGAAGCAGCTGCAAAGTCAGCACACGTGGAAGGAGCTGTTTGTAAAGCAGAAACACATGCTTTAACTTGAGGCTTCTTTGTTGCAACATGAATTATTAAGGAAACATATGGCATTTAACACCACAGACAGAAAAATGGTCTGGCTATGGTCCAGGTGGTAAGACTTGTATGAGTTCCATGAGGTTATCACTGGTCATTCTGTGAAGCTTCATTTCTAGTGTAATATTTTCATTAAAATAAACAAACAAGCACTTGCAATGCTATTTTGTTATGATCAGGCTCTTGGAGCATTCATTTACTGGTGAGCTGGAAGAATAGCAAGAGGAAAATGAATTGCACTGCTAAGAGCAGCTAGCACAGTGCTACCTACAGTCTTAGCTGTTTTACTCCAAATGGAGAATCCACTATCTATGTAACATGTTCAAGGGACAGTAAGACGCACAGCTGCTACACTGGACTTGACAGGTACCACCACTAAGACACAGCAGCATTCAACTCTGGAGCCATGATTGAGCCTAAAAAGATTAAACCAGCCACTAACCAGCTAAGTGGAGTCAGGCAGCTGCTTTGATGGGTGGCCAGGGATCCCCTGAGTTCCGAGTTTCACATCACTCTTGGCATTTCACTTCCACAAACTGAAGGCAGGAGAGGCAGAAGTTTTGCTGTAGTTAAGTGGATTTGGTCTTATAACTGATTTAATTTGGAAGAGACAAATGTTCAGCCAAGTCCTTCAGCTCAAAAAATCAACTTAAAGAGAAGCTGCTTCACTTCAGTTCTCTGCTATTTCTGTATATTTCATTTGAATGTAAAACCCCATCCAAAGATGAAGAGCTTTATGCAAATCAACAAGGTTTTACACACCAGGAACATACCAGCTCTTGATAACAACCTCTGGAAAGGTATCAAATTCATCCCAACTACTTGATATACCATATTCTCCACATAGGCTTGCAAAAATGGATAAAGTTTCATCCTCCATTGCAATAAGCACATTTAGCCACTTTCATAATTGACTACTAATGTCACTGTAACTCAGGCAGCTGTAGATCTATTCATTGCACCCTTAATGGAATCAAGATTACCTACTTCCCACTGCATAGTACTTTGCTATAAGATAACTGTACCTACAAGTAACCTTTTGAACAGTTCTATTAAGATGCTACTTCAAGTTGAACTGTACACAGGCCTTATTTATAGAACACAGAACATTTTTGATACTTGCTATATTGCTTTCCAGGAACTTCTTGTGACATAGTCTCATCAGTTAACATCAAATCTAATCTTAGTCCTAAAACTAAGGATGTTCATAGGGATGAAAGTGAGGCACACATGAAAAAAAAAAACAGGTGTCCAACCGTCATGATCAGGCATTAACTTTTGAGAATTTCTTTCATCAGAGTAAACAAGTTTTAGAATCAAAGAATATGCTGAGTTGGAAGGGACCCATCAGGATCCTTGAATCCAACTCCTGGCCCTGCATAGAGTCACATCATGTGACACAATTTCCAAATGCTTCTTGAACTCTGTCAGGTTTAGCACTGTGACCATTTCCTTGGGGAGCCTGTTCAGTGCCTGATGATCTTCTGGGTGAAAAAAATTTTCCTGTTATCTTTCAAACATCTTTTAAGGTAGGGATGAATGTACTTGCTGGAGAAACATTACTGCTTTCCTTATCTTCAATTTTTGCATTCCTCAACAAACTTTACCACACTCTTATAGCTTTTTCAGTCCAATAGAATTTGAACCTTTGATCAGCTACACCAGGGAATAGTACATCCAACTGAATCATAAAGGAATAATGTAATAAGTGTGTAATGTATCTCAGGACATGTGAAAATAGTGTCAGAACCTAATATAAATACAACGTAATATGTCCAATTTCAATCACAGCTGAGTTTTAACAGACTCTTCTTCAAGAAAAGTAAGGAATTTTAAATTTCTATTTAATTATTTGCTTAGGACTAATTTATTTTCCATTAAAATCTTTATTATTTCTGTATTTGCTTAGTCCTAAGAGTGCTATGTATTTTCTCTGAAATAAAACACAGATGATGCAGTTCCCAAAGCATCATTTTAGTTCTTTCTTGCTCAAAAAAAATAAAAACAATATTGTGTTCACCACAAAGTAGCTTTTCCCCTACTTTTGAGCTTTGTCATCTAATTTGTAATTGTGAGAACTGATTTAATTCAACAACTAAAACAACAGAAAAATACTTTTTCCTCCTCATTCATTTCATTAACATGTGAAGCCTTTTCATTCAATATCAGCTTGCTTCTTTTCCTTTGATTGTAATTTAAAGTTCCAAAATGATGAAGAAACTAAGTATACTAGACATGTATTCTCTTTAGGCTTTGAGGCAATTGCATTATTGAGAAGTTGGCTAGTTTAGGAATGCTCTGTTAAAGACAATCTGTGTGAATAAACTAAAAACTGTTCAAAGGGAAACACTTGTGAGAGCAAAGAGCACATTCTCTAAAGCAGTTCCCCTGAATGACGCATCTGAAATGGATGTTGGACATAATCTGAATTTTTGGTTATACTCAGCAAGGTCTATGCAGTTTTTCCTTCCTATTTCTCCCCGTGTCTTGCCCAACCCTTTTGTGTTAGCAATGTGTGTTTGAGAAAAATGTTCTTATTCCTAAGGGTACCGGCAATGTTGGGTAACATTTAGCTAAGCATGTATCATCCAAGCGATTTGTAGGTTACACAGAGGACACCACCATGATCCACGTAGTGAAGCAACCAGAGTAAAAGCCACCCAGGAGCAAATTTTGCTAACAAAATTACTGAGATTGTTGATTTATAAAGGAAGCCTGGAGCCACACAGCACTTGAAACCATATAGCAAATGATGAATTTGCATGCTGCAGAGTTACTAGAGTTTTATGGGACAAAATCAGTGCATCAAGATGGACAAGAGCACCAAGTGTATGGTGGTAACAGAGAATGAGATACATAACTCTCTGTTAAAGACTTCTTTCCATCTTTTACAGCAAAAAAAACACAAGATATTTTCTAGGTCTTAAACTTTACAACTTCTATCATGAAATTTAAAAAGATAAAACACTACAAAAATCATATGAAACTATGATGATGTATCTACACACATGTGCATGTATGAGATCATAAAAGTTCCAGATCCTAAGAAGGAAAAAACCACCCTCAAAACAGAAATACAACCATAGCTTTGCAGATCACATCTGATCATCTTTGAGGCAAGGTTCTGGGAGGAAATAATAAATTTAAGCAGGTATCCTCACCTGACTAGGAAAGAACATGGAAGTTTTGAGCAGACTAGCCTTTCTTCAGTTCCTAAACACCTACAAACTCTGCCTTGCTTACAACCACATCTTCACAACTTTACAATCACTGCTATATCATGTCTAATATACTGAATATATAGCAAACCAGAAATTATCCCATAAAACTCCAGGACATGAAATACATACTCAAAACATGAAATACATGGAACCCTGCCATGCCAGGTCACAGTTCAGGCTTCCTTCTTGGGGACACCACTGTGGTGGTGTTCAGCAGAGCAATGCCATATCCTGCCAGGAGGCATCAGGAACTGTGCATATCTCATCTACTGCTCTTGGGAGGACAGAACAGAACTGGGCCAGGACAGAACTAAAAAAAGACAAACTCTATGTTTCTAGGAACTGCAGAAAGCATCTACAATGTTACAGTTGTTAACTTCATTATAGCTGGTAACTGATTTGAGAAGAAAGGAAGTAATGCAGAAAGCCTTGAACTTCTGAGAAAACCAAATATTTCTACAGCTAGTTTCTTCACCAGGGAAATGGAAGAAATAGTTAATTAAACTCGTTATCTGTGGTCTGAAATATTAACCTGGCATTGATGTTTATCCTTTGCAAAACAGCTTTAATGACGCTATTTATGCCTTTACATTTTTCCCATAGTTTTACTCACTGCCCTCTGTTGCCACCACTATTATTACACTTTCCGTATTA
>WEIV01002911.1:0-27455 GCA_013390005.1 Calyptomena viridis
ACACAGGAGCCCGGGTCATCTACCAGTGTTTCCACAGATTACCTTTATAACTTTACTAAACAAACATAGGGTTTCCAAAATCTCATAGTATGAAAATACACATAACAATTAGCTGCTGACTAAATCTCATAAAAACATAAAAAATGTTTAATTATTTGGATTCAATATTAGGAAGAAGTTCTTTACTGTGAGGGTTGTGGCAGTGTAACAGGTAGCCCAGAAAAGTTATGCATGTCCCATTCCCTAGAAGTGTTCAAGGCCAGGTTAGATGAGGCTTTGAGCAACCTGGTCTAGTGAAAGGTGTCCCTGCCCACTGCAGGGGGATTTGAACTAGATGATCTTTAAGGTCCCTTCCAACCCAAACCATTTTATGATTTCATGATTCTATGATTTCTGCTAGATGATTTCTGTTAGATGAAGGCTTTAGTGATAGCCCTACAGCAGTGAAAGGTAATGATGAATGAGCTGTTGTAAGAGAGAAAAAAAAGATTGAAAACCATTCAAGGAGAAAAAAGATTTCTCACTAAATCTTTTAAGTAATCTATAGTATGTCTAGCGAAAAATGGGAAAATTGGTTTGTTTGTGGGGTTTTTTTCTCCCCATCTGCATTTTGTTTTCAATACACGCCTGATCTATTTCAGAGTATTTTTATATATATGTGTACGTGTGTGTGTGGGTATATCTGTGCACACATGTGTGTACGTGCAGAAAAAGTGCTCTGGTTCCTAAATAGCATACCAAGTATATATTGGTAATTGTTACATGGATCTGAACAACAGAATTGGAATTTATCCTGCTTTCAACATTACCTAAGTTCTCTTTATTTTCAGTATCAAAATATATATAATTAATCTCCAAAATTAATATAAATGCCACCCTCAAATAAATATAAAAACAGGTACCTTCACGGCTTGAATTCTTATCTCCTGCAGGCTTCTGCTGACTACAGAGGGAATTAATTTTTTGATGGTTAAACTTCATTCTAAGGAATCCTGCTTCTAGACTACTAGCACTCAGTCCAGGGAGATATGCTATGACTAAAACCCAAGTACCCTCAATATTGGTTACTAATTGAATTTTTAAATTTGGTTCTAGATATCTGAAGTTGTAGTCAACCTTTGAAGTCTTCCTGCAAATCTGTCTCTGAAATAAATTGCCAAGGTCATGGAAAATATTGAATGGAAAAGAATTTAAATCTTTAGTTACTTAAACCCAGAATGTCCTATTAACCACTGCTCTTCAAAAGTGCATAAATTAAAACCACTAAGAATGATGCTAAGAATAGGATGACAGTACTTCCTAGCATGATGTTTGGCACAGAAATTACTTCTGTTTTCACTTGAAGCCATAGATGATATACTAACTAGTTCTGACTGCACATTTTGGATTAGGATTTGCATTAGATCCTCTGGAAATACAGGACTTTTGTTCTTCCTTCCTTGCCTTGGCTTGGCTTTTCTCCTTTCCTTCCTCCCCCTTTGTATCTTGGGTCAGATAATCTATAGATTCAGGCACTGTTTTTATACCTGTGAAAATTATTGGTAGGATTTACTGTTTCTTCCCTCATTGGAAAAATATGCAATTTATAGCATTACAGATCTTATTTATGCTTTAATGATGAAAACAATTATTTTGTAAGTAATTGTAAAAATAAAAATACAATTATTTTAGAAGTGTTTCAAGAAAATTTTTTATATAGCAAGAGTGTTTTGCAGAAACCTTTAATATACACAAACTGACAACCATTTGGATAAAAGTTATTAGCTTAGATTTGAGCTCTTATTTCTGTCATTTTTTTTAAAGTGAGATTAGTGTGATATGTGTTATCAATTTGAAATGATCCCACATATTTTCTCACCAATTTGCATGCCAATGCTTTGATAGAATAACAAACTACATATGATGTAAAAAGAATTGTAGAAGCAATGTATCCCTACTGCTATGACATATAAAATATGTCTTCTAATGTGAAGACAGAAAGTGCAGTTATGGACCCACAAATACATCCCAGGCTGTGACATGCTAATTGCTAAATACCTCTTTTTAGATAAACACAAATAATGTTAAGAGATGGTTAATAGTTTCTAGCTGACTTTTTCATTTCATGCTTCATATTTTGCTTTCTGCTTCATCCATATATCTTTACTAAGCAAGCTATAATTTTTCAGTCGTAATCTCTTGTAAGAGAATGAGTAGTCTGAGAGCCAAAATAGTGTATTCCATGAGTTACAAATAAATAAAGAAGTTTCTAGAACTTAAGTTTGTCATAAGGACTGACTTTAGGAGAAAAATTATGTGGTTTATTTTTGTACCAATACACAGTGTGAATTTGTCCTGCACTGGTAGTGGAGGACCCACAGATTCTTTCCACTTGGTTTGAGTTGTGATCTTGTAAGTCACAATTACAGGTAAGGCAATCATCTCTGTGGATCTGGTTTCTACTTACACACTTGGAAAATGTATGTATTACATGTGATAGCTATAATTCAACAATGACAGTCAAAAAAGGACAAAAATAGTAGAAAGTATATGATGAATATGCAAATGCATGAATAAAACTGCATTACAAACATATAGTGTGTTTAGTTATTGTTTTTTGAGTTGAGAGTCCTCATTCATTGGGGATAAATAAAGCTGATTTGCAGGTAATTCAATTCTTTCCTTTTTTGAAATATTTCTAAATGTTTTTCAATATAATAGAGTCCTTTACTTTGCAGTTGATTTAGGATTGATTTTCACAGTTAAAAATATGGAGTTTTTCCCAATCTTTGTATTTTTTGTCATTTTAAGAGCAGAAACTTACAACACATTTTTGATTCAGAAAAACATTAAAAATATAGCATTAAAACTATGCTACTGATGACTAAGAAAAAACAAAAATGAATACTTCACTACTGAGGACTGAAAAGATAAAACCCCCCTATTTATATATTTATATATATGTACTAGAAGAAGTTAAAGTTTATGGGAACTTGAATATTTTTTCTGGTTTGGTTTCATGGGTGTTAAAGATACATGTATGTATAGAGAATCTAAAATTACTTTCACCATTTAGAGTTAATATATATTTCTTTTCACACCTTACCATTCAAATGTAAATTAAACCCCCTAAATTCCTAACATCCTTTACCTCTGTAGAAAAGTGTCTTTCTCTTTTGACATTAAGATAACACAAAACCAAATATAATCACTGTAAATGAACAATAGTAACTGTTTCTATGTAATTATATTATTTTTCCCTTCCCAAATTATAAAAGTTAGTTTCTTCAATGGGTTTCTCTTCAGCACCTCTCAGTTTACAGCTCATGTTTAAAATCTGGGAGCACTCGTTAGCAGCATTCCATTGGGGTAAATATCAGGGAATGGCCATAAAATTTTATTTGGGTTGCACATTTGTTTATATTGTTCCTGAGGAACTGCAGAGTAATAAGGAGATGGGAAAGGTGTCAAAGAATGATTAAGAAACACTAAGCATATGTACAAATATGAGGATTTATTTCAAATAAAGTTGTCTATGAAAAACTTAAGGGAGCCTACAAATTATGACCCAGCAGTTTCATGAGATTAATTTATTTTTTTTAATCCAAACCTGCCTCTGATGTGTATGATATAGCTGTGCTACTAACATGACATCAATCCTTAAGTGAAAATGGAAATACTTAGAAAATCAGAAAAATTGAAGCAATAAGGGAAAAGAAATATTTTTTTTTCATAGAAGATTGAGTAATTCTTAACTGACAGGTTAACTTAAGTTCAGTTAATTGCTTCAAACATCTACAGGAAATTCTCTTTAATGAGATGCATTTACATTACAGAGATAAACTGGAAGAATTGTCAAAAAAATTAAGTACACTTTGACATGATGTCTGGAATATCACTACAATAATTTCCAAGATTACATTCTGTAAAAAAAAAAAAGCCAACTATTTAAATAATATTTATGTATGGTGAATTAGAAGTATAGACCTAAGAAAACATAATTTTAGAAGTGAAAAACTATAAAGGATAACTAAATAGCAGAAACACCATAAATTGTACATGGTATGTACAGTGTTACTTTTGTGTTCTTAAGTGTTTTATGCCTTTGAGGAACTTAAAAGAAATAGGCATTTTTGTTTCTTAAATACTGTATTGAGAAAAATTTCAGAGTGACAGTCCATGTGACAACTATCTGTGGTTGTGATCATTCATCTGGCTTTGTCTCATCAGTAATAAAATCCAATGCCCTAAAGGAAATGAATACTTCACAAATATGAAGCTGTTCAGCCCTCCAGTATTAATCTGTAGCTCTCAAAATCTTCAATCTTTACACCTAAAATTATATGTTTACACTTAAAATTTCTCAGTTGTTTTTGTTGGGTTTTTTTTAAGGGGGGGAGGAGAGCATTCTTCTTTCATTGTCATTGACAAGATAACACTTACAGTGTTTCGTATACCTACTTTGACCTTGCTGACCCAGCTATAGTTTTATGATTAATGTTCAGGAACCACTGCAGTAGTTAATCAATACATCAATTTTTAATTTAACCATTTGATATAAACAAACCAGGCTCTTTCCCATATGCTTTATGTTCTGGGTAAAAGCTTTCATCAGTAGTTTCTCAGGCACATAGATTTTAGAATGCTGAGAGAGAAAGATCCTTAGACATGACTCTGTTTCTCCTCACCGGAAGTTGTTGTTTTCAAGCTGCTTGCTATTCCAAGAAGATTGTGGTTGTCTTTTGTGGGGACAAAAAAAAAAACCACCAACAAAAAAAACTTAAATCAAAAAATAAAAACAAAAAACCCTCCTCCCCCAAACAACCCCCACCTTGTTTCCAGATACTTAACATTAATTATTTTTCCTTTAATATCAAAGAATCTTTATAGGTAGACAGAAATCTTTCATTTGGTTTTACCTAATTTTATAAACTTTACTTGTGCATTTTTATGAAACTACCTAAGCAAATTATACATGTTTTATGTTTGATAATACGATGCTTTTCTCAAGACTCAAAAAATTAATTTTGTATAGTAATCATCCATAACTTTTAATTTTGGATTTTTTCTTCTTATCTTTAGAATTCTTTTACCATATTGTACATTCCATCTTTCTGCTTTTAAGGCCTCTTATTTATGCAGAAGAATTAATTGTATCATAGTAAGAGTATATACTTTTTTCCTCTTTATTTATATATTTTTTTTGCTATTTAGGCTTACTAAATATAGATCTCTCTATTTGCTGAATTCAACTTCTTTTTTATTATTTTACAAGACATCTTTTTACTGTTGCATGTAGGTCAATCTAGTCCAGAACGTTATATTAGCAGTATTTATATAAATGAATACAGGTATCTATTCCTGAGTAATAAATTGCTTATTCTACTCTGGACAATAACCAAATAAATTCAATAGACAGCTTTAATTCTAAAGTATTATTTAGAAATAAATTTAATCAATGATGAAATAAATTTCACTACCCATATACAGGTCTATCAATAAAAAGTGTGAAATTAGTTAAACCAACTATTTCAATGGTAGTAGTTTTAACTATTACTGTTTTACTTGCTCTATCAATGATCAATTAATATATGTTTAAATTCATGCCTTTCTGTTCTTTATTTGAAAAAAATCACATGGTAACTTATCCATGTACAGAAATTAAGAGGATCCTCAACAGCTGTTGGGCAGCCTGATAAGTTTATTTATACTTATCTAAATAATTTGTAAGGAAAGACTTACTAAAAGCTATGAAAGTAGATTGAAAAATTACTTATTTGGGAGCACATTAAATGTCCAGTGCCTGTGAATGTGACAAAAAAAGCCCAAAGAAGTAGCAAAACCAACCAGACACACCTTTTTGTACAAAGTTTTTAACACGCAGTAATATTTGTCCTTGAAAATTAAATCTTGTACTGTGGAAAATAGGACTGCAGAAAACATTTGGGACATCCAACAGGCCAAGCTATTTGTTTGTATCTAACATAATAGGAATAAAACTGAGTTTCAACCTGAACATCTGCATGCTGAACAAATCCCACATTAGCACCACAGAAAGAAACATACTAGCAATGGAATAAACAAAGTGATTGTAACACAAAAATTATTAAATAAAACATACAGAAGTAACAAATGCTACAATTGTCTATTCTTATGAAGAGAATATAGTTCTTGTGCAAGTATATTTTTTTTTTAATTTTATCTTATTTTACTTTATTTTAAGTCCATAAGGGGTAATAAAATACTCTAAGTCATTACAAACCTGAAGAATAAGAAAAAGAAATTGTTTCATCTGAATGGTCCAGATGTATCTAAAAATCCCACAGGAAACAATTAGCAGATAGTCACAGTATCTCTTGAAATTACATAAAGTTTCTCTTTTTTTTGAGCAATTGTAGATCACATCCAATGAGCCACTAGGAGATCGTGAGGTGAGGGTTATATATGTTTTGGTGGGACAGGTACCTGAGTACATGTAAGTCAGTCAAAGAATTATCTGAAGATGTGTCTGCTCTGAGGATGTGCCCCAAATATTCATCCTGCTTTGCATACAGGTCACAGATTCCACACTACAATAGAAAATGAGAAAAAGCCATTATTAGCCTGAGGACTAGAACTGCTACTGGCTGTTAAGATCTTCCGACTTTCTCTCCTAATGAAAATCTGAGTCACTTAGTAAAAAAATGAAAGTCTGTCTTTTTCCTAGGACTCCTCAGAAGCTGGATGAAGTACACACATGCATTCTGAGGCTAGAAAAGAAATTCAGAGATCATCTGGATGAGAAAATAAGGATCTGTCTGCATGTAATTAAAGCATAGAAATATATATGTTGCATTGAAAATGCATTGTTATAAATGCAGTGGAAAAATGAGAAAATATGAATAAAGAACACCAGTAAGTTTGCTGGTTTAGCCTTTTTTTCTTTTTCTTCTTTTTTTTTCTTTGCTGAAAAAGCCTTAAAACTTTTAAGTCATGCATTGTATGTGGGTTGGATGAGTATATTAAAAAAAAAGTTTGTTCCAATATAAATTGTGTAATGACCTCTTCGGCTCACTGATAGCTCTCAACAACACATCCATTCTGGACTTTCCATGCGTTTAATTGCAATTTATCATCATTTACATAGTAAGCTTCTTGAAAAGTCACAAAAATACAGAAGCCCAGTCAATATAGAAATATGAAGAGATGCAAAATATCACAGAGCAAGAGAGAAGACACATTCAAACAGAGATGTTTAGGCAATCAACATTTCTTTTGCTTGCCACATGGAGTGGCTCTATATATGCTGGTACCAACCCAGAAACTTCACTGCACTATTGTCACAGTCTAATTTGTCTCAGTGAATAAACCCCATCTCTTAGGGGCACAGTGCTGTGATAATGCTGCCACGTGGCTCCTGGGTTATGGCCAGCATATGTCCTGCTAGAATGGGCTGTGAGCAGTGCAAGCTCATGTCACGCTGCAGCTGCCCGTGCAGACACAGTGTCTGTCTGCTCAATATTCATGTCTGTTCCATTTTCACTGTGTCTGTGGTGTGAGAAGCTGCCACTGAAGACATCAGACAAATTGCATTGAGGGCTGTGGAAATTGAAAATGGATTTTTATACAAGGCACTATGTGAAAAATTTCATTTACTGCGTAAATCTGAAATATTTTTAAAAATACATAAGCAAATTATCCAAAGCTACTTCAAACAGAAAAATTAACGCCAGACAATTTCCACATACTAGCAAAATAACTGAAAAGATAGAATTTGCAGCAGTTGAAAATATCTCCATACACATTTTTTTCTCTGAATATTTGTCCCACACTAATTAAAATTTTTCTTCCTATCCTTTGATTTGTTTGTTTCTTTGTTTTACATACTTTTTCACTTCTGCATGGCTAGCATTAAGGTATTTGTAATTTTTATACTTGCATCAGCAGGTGTGCCATTAGATTAAAAAGGTTCCATAAACACTTCCACATCTTTCTGTTAAGATTGGAGCTTGGAAATTTTTTATGCTAGGTATTTCTTGAGGATAAAATTATTTGGAAGCATTTTCAGGGGCCCAGAGAATTAACCGATCAGACTCTTTGGTGCATAAAATAAAGTTTTGTACCTTCTTTCTTTTTCTTTTTTTTTTTTTTTTTTTTTGCCAGATCCATTAGTTTCCAAGGAAACTACATTAGCTGTGGCATATCTCTTTGCTAAAGTAAAAATTTAAAAGGCACAGTTAACATGATTTTCAATCTGAATTACACAATATTATTGTTGCTTTTTCACAGATTCACAGAAACTTAGAAAACATAGAATGTTTTTATAAATCACCCCACCATGAGGGGATATTTTATGGTAATATTTTGTAAAAAAATATTTTATGCTGTGGTCTCTTTTTTTTTTACCAGTTATAACCATAAATATGAAGATACTTGGGAAGTGGAACCAAAGAAATAGAAAAAAAAATTAAAGAAGACTTGAAAATTCCTCATGAAAAAACCTGTTTGTCAGACCAATGAAACTGGTTGAGAGGGTTTAATTTGAGTAACAGTCATATAACACCTCTTGGAATTCTTTATAAGAAATCCAAATACCTTCTGGTGGATATATACACACCTGCCAAAAATCTTACCTAATACTCAAGTCCCAAACAGTTCAGAAAAAAGTTTCCGGCCATCATAAACTTTCAAAAGTGAACTAGATAGACACGAAGCACCTAAATGGAGGTAGGAACTGATGAGTAAGAATCAGATGCATACTTTATACGGTCTGGAAAAGCTTGCAATTCTCTTCTTGGAAACAAAGACCACACTCTTTTGAACCCTTCTCTACACATTTTTTTCTGTTAGATAAACTATACCTACATCAGAGATGAAGATCTCACTTTGATCATCTTTTTGACTGTCATCAAGAATTGCACTTGTCAACAGCAGTTGAAGAAAAATTACCTATTATTAAAGTTTTTCATTGAACAACTAAATTTGTCATGGATATTTAAGTTCTCATCATGTTTATCTTTTGAAAAGAAGAATATTTCTCTTGAATGTATTCTTGACTGTGAATCCTGAGTATCCATGCACATAATTCTTTAATGACAAAGAAGAATTTTAAGCTTCACGTATTTCAATTGTCTTGTTGGTATTTCCCATTGTCAGGGGCTCATGTCCCTTTCAGACTTGTTTAATCTCTGTATTGGTTAAATTTTTTATGTTTGTAAAGTAAACATTCCTAACTTATGTAAAAGAGGAAGAAGAAATGGGGGCAAAGTTATGTTAGAAAAAAATGTATTTAAAAGATGGATATTATTGCATGTAATACAGAACTTAATAGCTTCTTGGTAAGTTTGCAACAATGTTTGTAAACTACGGCAGACATAAGGATAGTGCAGGACTTTGTAAAGGTATTTGGTTAGAGAAATACCTGTAATTCACAGGAGGATATGCTTTTTTTTGCTGGGATAGAGCTGATTTTCTTCTTAATAGCTGGTACAATGCTGTTTTGATTTAATATGAGAATAAAGTTTTAGTATTTACTGAGCAGTGCTTCCATACCAATCTCTCTTCTCCCCTTGTCTTGGCTGTGGAGAAACTGTTCCAGCAATTTGTGCAGGATAAATCCTATTCCCCATCTGTATGGCCCAGCATCTCAGCTATTACTATACTTTTGCTTGAGAGGTACTACAGAGGAAGTACATACCATGGAGTACCCTGTGATTTTACCTGCAGAACCAAAGAAAGGACATGGGGAGGTGAGATGGGAAACCTACCTTGACCCTAGAGGCATGGAGACTTGAATAGCAAAGAAAAACAGTTGCAAATGGAGGTTCTTCCAAGAAAATTGTTGTTCCAGTCCCTAGTAGGCAGTTCCCCAGACAGATTGGAAGGGTTGATTTTCCTCCTGATCCTATGGAAAAAATTCTAATTTTTTTCTACAAGAAGGAAATGGAGAATACTATGACCAGTACTAGAGGGCCTCTGCCTTCAGTGAATTGAAGGAGAAGGACAATCAGGACTGTCATGCCTTAAACTCAGCGAATTCCCAAATACTACGCAGCTGCCTGCTCACTCTTCCCCTCTTCCCCTGGTGGGATAGGGAAGGAGAAGCTGAAAAAAGGTAAAATTCACGTGTAGAGATAAGGATATTTTAATAATTGAAACAAAATGGAAAAAAACCATTGCTCACCACATGCTGACAAATACCCAGCCTACCCCCAAGTAGCAATTGGCAACTCCCAGCCAACTCTCCCCCTGTTTATATACTGAGCATGGCATTCTAAGGTTTGGAAAACCCCTTTGGCCACTTTGGATCAGCTGTCCTGGCTATGCTCAATGCCAGCTTCTTGGGCATCTGCTTACTGGCAGAGTATGGGGATCTGAAAAGTCTGTGACTTGGGTAAGCATGTCTTAGCAACAACTAAAGCAGTATTGCTTCAGTATGTTTTCACCATTATTCTCATACTGATTCCAAAACACAGCACTGTACCAGCTACGAAGAAGATAATTAACTCTATTCCAGCTGAAGCAAGAAAAGAAGAAAACTATACAAATTTATATTTCCATTTCCTAACATGAAAGCCCAAATAATGTATCAGTGCTGGAGAACAAATAAGAAAGTCTATGAATTCAAACAAACAAACAACACAACCAGTGTAAGTATTAAGTCATAGAGGATTTATGGTTTTGACAGCTTTTTTGTCAGCCTTAATAAATGACTTTATCCTTTGGCATGTAATCAACCTGTGACCACCTTTGGCACTGCAACCTGTGGGATATTGGAACTTGGTGATATAATGCCACAATCAATGTAACTAAACAAAAATAAAGTGCAGAACAAACAATATGAATCAACAGAAACTTACACCTATTCTTTATATAGCAGCTGCTCAGTTATACCAGATCAGAATCTGGCTCGAAGCACAATAGATTTGTTTGAAATACATTACTCATTTTTAATCGCTTCAAATAGTCTCATGTGGCTTGATCTTTTATGGTGTTTTTTATCTTTCCTCCGAGTCTGAGAGCATCCAATTGTGGCTAGTGAAAATTCAGATACTTGAACGGATTTGTTTAGCTAGGTCTAAACAAGACATAACAGCAGTCTGATCCATAATGCAATGAAATTTGAGACTCTTTTTTTTTAGGATGATCTTGTGCAAGGCCTTGTTAACTTAAATATTTTACTTAATTTCCAATAATTGTGTAGGTTAGTGATATTTTCACAAGTATCATACTCTATTAGACTTCCAAACTCAACACAGTTCACATCTTATTTCCAACTTAGTTTACACATTATTAACAAAATTTTTATTCCTCCCCTCCTGCCCCACAAGGACCCAAGCTGCTAAATTTAAGCATCTATATTAGAAGTTACATTGAAAAAGCCAATTTTTTCGTTCTTTTTCTTTTTTTTTTTCCTGTTCTGGAGACATTCAAAGGCACCTTCTTCTCTATTCTATGTGGTGAATTAGTTTTATGAACACTAAGTGTTTCAAATTCCAACATTAGACAGAATTTAGATGCATTAATTAAGTGTTCTGTGTCTCTCATAAATTGCAATTGCTTACTGGTTTGGGAAAATAAAGAAAGTAATTGAAATTTTACATTGATAGAATCTGCATTTCATCCCTGTAAATGTGAGTCATACGAAAATAGAGATGGTAGCATCAACAATAATAGATAAGCTAATAGAAAATACTGTAAATGTTAAAAAAATTAGAAACGAAGAAAGAATACCAAAGCTTCAGACTTATTGTGATAGAGAAAAATTGTACCAGTTATATTGCATAGATAACTAGTCAAGCCATTTATCTTCAAATATTGATTCCCAGGAAGCTATTCCCTGCTGAATGCCCTAGGATGCGATTATATGTGTACACAACACATAGCACCTTACTTTCATAGCTCAACTATTGTCTAGGTGCTTCCTCAAGAAGAAATGTGACAATGACAATCATGATGAACGCTAAGCATGCTAACAATTTTAACCTCATTTAATTTATTGGAATAGAGGCTTTTATTAGTTTAAAATCTAAGTAAATGGATTCCATTAGTGACAGAATTCCACAAATTCACTTCATTTTCTCTAAAACCTGTTTTCAAAATAACAGTCCAGTCTCCATACATAGACATATGGCAAGTCACTAACAAAAAAGGTCCCAAGATAAAATAAAAACACTTGCATTTTCTGTGATGCAGCTAGTACAGTGTAAAGAGAAGTCTCCCACCACCACTTTGAGGGATCCTAAAATGTGATTCCACCATTAGAATGATTCTAATATGTGATTTCATTTTTTAAAAGCAAATTTATATTCCAACTTTCTTCTGCAATAATTTATAGATCTGCAGTCATTGAGTGCTTTGCTGCTCAGAATCAATCAACCCTGAATGTATTTGAGTGCATGCATAATTGCGAACACATATCAAATTAGAATATATGCATATATATCTATGCTACAATAGTATAAAATAAATGCATATAACTTCTTAATACTGTTGAGAGAGAAACAGCATCTTTCCTCATGACTTCTGAAGAAAGTCAAGCTTAGTTTAATTTTGACAGCACTGTTACTTTATAGGTTTTATATAACATTTGCTATAATTAACGTTTGTGAATCAAAAAGATAATGCACCCTTCAATGAGAAGGAAGACCATGTTTTACAGGTCAGAGACAGAATTTTGGCCTTGAGGAAGAGAAACAATTTCATTTTAAAATAAGAGAAAGAGAAAATCAGAAAGAAGGGAAAAAATAGCCAAATACCTAAGTGGTCCACTTATTAGTTGTAGGAACTTGAGGCTGTATGCTAATTAGCTCCCTTAGTTGGCTGCTACTTCTAAACTTGAGGGTAAAGCAATAAAATAATTTTTGCCATTGAAATAGAGGTATATGAACTTGCATTTTTTTGCCTATCTTTTGCAGCTCTACCTCTGTTCTGTGCACATCAATTTATATTTTTCATGTGTAATGGGATAAATCTTGTAAATCTCATATTTATGAAATCTTTTCATATTACACATGATGTTCCTATCCACAAAGCAGAATTATCCCCTCTGTTAATTCTGTAGTTTAAAAGAATTAATTAATTCCTAATGGATAAAATAACAGCATGCAACACTGAAAATTATTAGCAACAAGGAGTCCAATATAAACCAAACTTCTGGTGGTTCACCCAGAGCAGCAAAGAATATTTAGACACAGTAATATCACCTATGTTAGCAGTACTCAGGTTAAGTAGTTTCCTTGGCCTTAGACAGAGGTGTAATCATGTCCTAGAATCTTTAATCTTCTATTTTCCATAACATGTGAATATCTTTTATAATAGCAAAAATATTTGTGGAGCATTTGATTTTGTTGTAGTAGATAAAGCAAGAGAGCATGATTTCTGTTACAGTGACATTAAATGAGAAGTTGTTGTCTACAAGCAGCTATTTTCTGCCGTGTTTGGTTGCAGAGAGATAGATACCTTAGAATGCAAGTCAATTCATCTGCCTTACAGGGTTATTTTAGGATGGACTCGTGGACTTTGGAAATAATCCCATGTTTTTTGGAAAGACGTACAGGTTTCAGAGAGTCAAACTAAGATAACACTAAATAATTTTGTTTGCAAAGTATGGTAAATTAAAAATTTGTCAGAATAAAGAATAAAAAACCCACAAAAACCTAAAAACCAACCCTAATCAAACAAAGAAAACCCAAAAAAACCAACCAAGTAATAAACAAAAAAAAAAAATCAACAAAACGAACAAACATGAACAAACAAAACAAAACAAAAAGAAAAGGTTAAAAGCCCCCAGAGCAATAAACTACTCAAAAGTACCTGGAAACAATTTATAAGCAGTTCTGTTTCCAGTTCACGAAACTCCACTATAAATTCCCAATGAGATAATCCTAATTTTCTCTAATATTCATATATTTTACTTGGATATTGTGAATGTTAAATGTGATTGAGAATATAGCCCAGGGTGGGAAAAAGTCCAATATTTAATATGAAAACTAATTTAGAACCTTGAATTGATTTTCTATGAAGACTGAAGTGCTTGGTGCTTGATATTAAATTTTGTCTCTATCTAGTGAGACAGATAATTATTTATTCAATGCAGTTTCATAATCAAAGTTTAAGTCAATATAATTATGTAGAGAATGAAACAGAATATAGTTATTTTAAAACTTTGAAATTATTCAATACTCCTAATTTGAGACAAACAGCAAAACCCCACACATACAAAGAAATTACTGCATTGGAATTGAATCTGCTACTACCCAATAATGATGGTCTGAAGTTACAGTTTGATTGTTTAACTGCATCTGCTACTGGCAAAATATGAAAGCACACAATTAGTAAAGCAAGCACATGTTGAATTTCACTCAGTGAAACGTGTTATTGCACATTGCTTCTGAAACCAAGATGCTTTTATCTTTCTAAGTTGTCTTTCTGTTGGCTCGTTTGTTGCTTGAGATTTATTTTTTACTTTTAAAATCTAAATGCATAACACCCTAAACCAAATATTTCAGATGAATTTTCCTAGAAGTATTCTTTCTTCTTTATTTCAGTCCTCTTTAAATATTATGTTTTGCATAAACAAACACTACCATTCAGCATTTATAATAAAATATTTTCCCGTTTTATCCCAAACCTCAATCAGACAATTCTTTGTAATTAATTTCATTCAAGTTTGACCCAAATGCCTCATGTGGCTACCTAGTGGGTTTTTTTGCATATCAGCTTTTTTCATACTACATTCCTAAAAATAAAGTAAGGAAGTAAATATTTTTTCTGTTTTTTTGTTGTTCTTAATTTCTACTGAATTTATATCATTTTTTATAACAGTATCTTAAACAAGATTAAAGAAATGCAGAAGTCTGCTGCAGAGGAAAAAACCATCATGATGAACTACATGATGCCTCATGTCATTAAAATTTAAAATTAACAGATTTTCGTGTAGTAAGAGTACTCAGAAATAAAGTAATGACAAGTCTTCTTGTCCTCCTTTTCTTAGATATACAAACTCATATGCGTGTCAGACCTGTATCGTTTAGCTAGTTTTGACTGCTTAATGTCAATGTAATTGTCTAGAAAAGACCAGAAGTTTCTTCTTTCCCAAAACTTCCATAAGGGGAACTAAATACTGAGTGTTATCTAATCTTGTTAACAATTATAGCTTCTTATAGATGTCAACATTATGATTTGAAATACGTCTTTATGCTCACTGTGAAAGATTTGCCGGTGTCCTCAACTGCTTGTTTTAGTCTACAGAAGTTGCCAAAATGCTATTTTTATTCATAGAAATTTATTGTATTTTTTTTTTGTTGCGTACCAATAGATTTTGCACTGTATCATGTTATAAAAATTGTCCTAATAGAATTTCTGCTGATCTTAAATCACTTCCTTTTCTTTCCTCTAGATCATCACAATTGAAAGACAGCACTGGCATTTTTAATAACTTTTTTTTCTTTCCTGAGGAGAACTGAGTGCATTTGGGAGTCGACTTTTTACTTTCTTTGAAAATCTGCAATCTGTAATTTTATGAGCAGGGGATAGAACTAGGAATAAAAATAACTCCTCTTTTCAACTCCCATCAAGAACAGAAAATGGGAAATTTAATCATCTTGAACAGAGTACTAAAACAAGATGTGGTTTGATTGAGACTCCCTAGAATCTCCTTTTTATGATATATATTAGAATTAAATTCATCTTAATTTTACAAGAGGGACATTATTTGACAAAGAGGCATGAAGCATACCGAAATTATCTCTCTTTTGGGTCTCATCATTTTGATCACTTTTATGATGTAAACAGAAGGCTCATTTAAAATTTTTCACTATTGCTAAAATTCTAAAAAGAAAGAAAACCAAACCCCAAAGTATCATAACTTTTCACAAGCTTTTTCATAGTTACTAGTGGTTTAAAACCAAAACATATAAGTGCAAAGTATTTTCCTCAAAATCAGCCAAACCCCAAATATTTGCAAATTATTTAATTAGTAAATCAGTTTCAACAACAACAAAAGCAAATAATACTCAATGAAATATGTATATATGTTGAAGATATAGCATGATCCCAAAATGCAATTGAATACATAATAGATATGACTGATTTTCAAAGTAATGGTCCTCAGTATGGACAACTATACTTAAAGCATTCTATGCATTCTGATTTTTCTTTTTTTAATCCTTATTACATTTCTCTCTGCTTGGATTAGCATTATTATTATAGCTGTATACCTCTTTGAAAAATATGATCACTTAAACTATACAGAACTATAGGAAATTTTAATTTCAGAGAAAGGAATAGAAGGAAGTATGTGCTTTTGGGAAGAGTGTGGAGGAAGCGGATGTGAATAATAAACATTTCTTTTCATATGATTTTTGTCTTTTTTGTAAATGACTCCTGTTGCAAAAAATCTCATAAACCACTTTTATGTTACTAATATGTGTCTATATTATGAATCCGTTAAAAAGAAAAGAATTAATTTTTATTTCAGTTGGTGGAATCCTGAATTGTCTCATTTTCAGTATTCACCATTTCTACCTATGAATGCTCAAATCAATCCATTTTCTTAAGAATAGTCAGAAATGCTTTCTAAGGTCTAAGTACACCAAAGTTCAATCTTATGCACAAGTAGTATTCAGTGCTTGAACATACACCTGTACAATAGCAAGCAATGACCTCAGAGTTTTGCAACACTGAGATGCTCATGATCATTTAATATCCATGGCTAACTGTCTATGAGTTAAGCACTGCTGCCTCCTGGGATTCATTTTGAGTGGATTGCCAGCTACTACAGCAGACACTGCAAACTGATGATGAATATAAAATAATTAGTGTAGTTATTTTGGAGTTCTTACCATCATGAGAGAGAGATGTTTTGTTTGTTTGTTTGTTTGCTTGTTTTTCTTTGCTTTGTTTACCAGCATTTTTTAACACATTAGTTTTGTTCAGTAGTTTGGGTTTGGTTTTTCCAAAAATAAAAATATCTTGTTGCTAGTTCTTATAATTGAAGACCAATGTAATTTTTCTTCAGGAGACACCAGGAAGAATGAGGAAAAGTTTTTGTCATTTTTGTTGTTTGTTGGATTTGATTCTTATAATGTACTATGAACAGTAGAAAAAACTTCAGAATTAATTATTTCAAATTAAAGAAATAATCACATACCTAAAATGCCCACATCCTCCCGCATCTTTAATAATTAGATTATAATAAAACAATAACAAAAAAGCATGAAGACAATAATTTTTCTAAAAAATTCAGGCAGGAAGATTTGTTTAGAAATTCTTTCCACTGCCATGCCATAGGGTTTCTAGATAATAGATTTTCCAAATAAAGTATGTATCTCTTCTTTTGTGCCTTCAAGTTCATTTGTTTCAGAGGTGGAGAATTTTTTAACAGCTTCGTACTCCATTTTGGAGCAGATGACAGACATATCCCTTCTGACCAAAACGGTTATAAAACTAACAGATGGAGCAGATTAATACCTCCTAAGGTATTGAAAGTTTTAATACTCAAATCTATTAATTCAAAAAGTTTATTCAGAGACCAATAGAAAGCCAGAAAGAGAATGAACTATATTAAAATCATCCATTCCAAGCAACATGACTTTTAAAGGAGTAAACTTCTATTCTATGTATTAGTGTCAATGTCTGTAAAGTTTTAAACTACATTCCACTAAGAAGTGAAATGTACAAAGTCTAAATTGCAAATAAATATTAGTTTGAGAAAGTATTCATGCCATCACAGTTTTTGGTTACACTAACAAGAAAGATCACAGATTTTAGTTAGATGGAAAAAGTAAAATACTCTGTTACTACTGTAATATTCCAGTCAAGATATAAAATGACACCTGAGAAGTAACTTTGTATCAAATACAAATATTTTTCCAATTTTTCCTACAAGAAACTCTTCCTTCCTGGTCTCATCGGAGTTTGAAAAAAATGAAATCTGTCTATAATAGATTATGATAAACCCACACTAGAATGTTACACAGACAACTAAATGTTGCATAGCTTGAAAACAACACATTCTATTCTTCCACATGGTCCCAGATACATGGTGAGCAAGAGGACAGACAAACTTCCACAGACACTCCACATGTCACAGCTCTTCAGGAAGATTCATCATCATGGTTAAGCTTCATGAACAAAGATATGGGAAGGGCACTACCCATGCTTGCCACAAGAGTACTGGTGGCTGAAAAGGCCGACGTGGGATAGACAAGTCCAGGTGCAAAAGGCACCTTAGGTGGAAAGTCTCCTTAGGTGGTATTGGCAAGCCATGGTTCTGCATTTTCTTTTCTCCTTGAGACTAATTCTACACAAGTTTTCAAAGGAGGCAGCAGCGTTATAGATGGTGTGTCTCCATGTCTCCCGATTTGAGGCCAGAGTGGACCACTGATGGNGAACTGCTGGACTGTTCTAAGCTCTGAGTTGCCTATGGTGATGTGAGGATGATGGTAAGGTTCTTGAGGTGCAGGTTGGTAAAGAACTTCTGTCTTCTTCAAGCTCTTTAGGAAGATTAATATCTTATATTCAGATCACATTGGAAGTATCAACAATATTGACAACGGTTAATTAAGCTAAGAACAAAAGCACCTGACTCCCATCCATTATTAAATGGATTCTTTGGTGATTATTTTTTATATCAGTACTGTAAAGTTCTTAATGTAGCTGAATCAATCAGAATTGATTAGTATTGTAGTACTGCTAAACAGCATTATTTCAAGAAAATAAAAGACTAATAAAAATTCAAGACTTTATCATTATTGTGAGAAATGTACGGATTTACACACAAAAATTCATTCTGAAGTACCTTTCCTATTATAACGTCCTTGTATAGTTTCCTGGTATAAAATCCTAGTACAGAATCACAGAAAGGCTGAGGTAGAAAGGCACCCTTGGAGATCACTTACTCATACCTCCCCTGATCAAAGCAGGGTCAGATACAGTATGTTGGTCCCAGCTCTGTCAGGTCAGTCTTTGTGTATCTCTGGCAGTGGAGACTCAAGAATCAAGGGACAAACAAATAATGTGGGTTTTAACATGTGAGTCTTATAGACCTCCTGATGCCAGCAAATTACTCTTTGAGGAACTAAGGGCCACTTCCAAGTCAGCTGTCCTTGCCCTTAAGGGGGACTTTAACTTGTCAGACATTAACTGGGAGCATCACACAGCTCAGGCCATAAGATTCCTAAAAAATCTGGATGATAACTTTATGGACAGGTCCTAAGGGAGCTGTCTCAGAAAGATCATCTCCTTGACCTACTACTTGTCAAAAGAGTGGATCTCGTGACTTAAGTGAAGATTGGTGGCAGTCGTGGCCACAGAGAGCATAAAGTGAATGAGTTTAAAATCTCTGTTGACAGAAGGAAAAGTGCCAACAAAACCTCAGCTCTGGACATGAGAGCAGGCTTCAGGCTGCTCAGGTAATTAGTCAGCAAGGTCCCTCTAGAAAAACTTTTTGCAGGTGCTGCGGTCTATCAGCACTGGTCACTTTTCAAAAGTCACCTCTTAAGGGCACATGAGCAGGCAATTCCCAAATGTTAGAAGTCAAGCTGGTAAGGTAGAACATCTTGGCTGAACAGGAAGAATCTTGTCTTTGAAATAAAAGAAGAAAAGAAGGTATGTGCCCAGTGGAAGCAAGATCAAGTGACAACGGAAGGATTCTGAGATGCTGCTTTCCACTTGTCTTGATTTACTGACAATATTTCAGGAGATGGGACCTCTGATGATAGAACAAAAGAAAACAAGCAATAGCAGAACAAATATCCCCTAGTCACTACCACTCTCTTTTGGCTAAAATGAGAAAAAAATAAACATGGAAGATTATTCTGTTCAAAATAAAAAAAGCAATCCTAATGCCACCAAGATGGCAGCACATATCCCAAAGGAGATCAAGTGACAGCAGTAGAGCTGGAGCAGCACCGGGACCTGGCAACCACATGTCACATGCAACCCATGTGTTGTCAATGTAGCCATGGCAATGGCTGGCAGCAATGCTGGCACCCCTGAGAGATGGGAACTACAGCAAGAAGGCACTGGTGGTGGTCCTGCCACAAGGAATGGTGGGAAGTGGTGAGAAATATGAATCACAGTGAGAAGGCATCAAAAGACAGGAATTGCAATGAAGACAGTGCTGGTGCCAATCCCATCTTGGAACTCACTTGCATAACAAGCCAGCCTGCTGGAAATGCTGAGGGGGTCTTATACTCTTTCCCCTGAGGTCTTGTGGTGTTTCACTTCAGAGATCTTCTTCTTGTCCTCCCTTCCCCACAGGCCAGTGGGATTGGGGGCAATCCCTCAAGCCTTTGAAATTATATGACGATATAAAAAATTCAACGAAAAATCTTCCTCATTTAATTAAACTAACATCACTGTAGGGTGAAAATTCTTGAGGTCAGAGCTCAGTTTAACTTGACGCTGGCCAGAAATGTGGGACGATAAAGACAGTTTTTTTTCAAATTAATGGCAATATACAGTATAAAAATATAATTGGCCTGTTACAGGATGAGGATCATCACCACACAAATGGGGACAGAGACAAGGCAGCGGTGTTTACTGCTTTCTTTGCCTGTCTTCAACATGGATCAGTGCCTTGATGGAAGCATAGAGGACCATGACTGCAAGAATGATCAGTTCCCAGTCGACCCTGAAATTGTGCAGGATCTGCTGCTCCAGCTGGATCTCTACAAATCTATGGTGTCTGATAGAATTCTTCCTGAAATCCTCAAAGAACTGACTGATGTAATTGCAAAACCTTTCTTGATGATTTTTGAGTGGATTTGAGAATACAGAGAGATCCCAGCTGACTGGAGGCTGACAAACATTGTCCCTGTTTTCAAGAAGGGCAAGAAGGAGGACCCTGGAAACTCTAGGCCTGTCAGTCTCACTTCAGTGCCTGGTAAAGGTATGGAAAAGATTATTCTGGGAAGTTTTGAAAATCACCTAGAAGACAATGCAGTAATATTGCAGCCACATCAATACTGGTCACAGCCACTACGGCTTCATGAGACAAAAGTCCTGCTTATCAAACTTGATTTCCTTCTATGACAGGGTAACCCACCTATTTGATCAAGGGAAACCAGTCGATGCAATCCTTTTGGATTTCAATTAAACTTTTGATACTGTCTTTCACAGGATTCTTCTGGACAAAATGTCCAACACACAGCTGGATAAACATATCATGCTGTGGGTGAGCAGCTGGCTGACAGGTTGAGCACAGAGAGTAATAGTGAATGGGGTAACATCATACTGGTGACATGTCTCTAGTGGGGTTCTACAGGGCTCCATCTTAGGCCCTGTGCTCTTCAATATCTTCATAAATGACTTGGACGCAGGACTGAAAAGGATACTAAGCAAGTCTGCTGATGATACAAAAGTGGGAGAAGTTACTGACTCCCTCAAATGCAGGAAAGACCACTCCCTGCAAAGACAAACTAGAGAACTGGGCAATCACCAACCACATGAAGTTGAACAAGGGGGAAGTGTCAGATTCTGTACCTGGGTTGCGGCAACCCCAGATGTACGTACAGACTGGGGAATGAGATACTGGAAAGCAGTGCTGCAAAAAGGGAGCTGGGGCTCCTAGTTGATGGCAAATTAAATATGAGTCAGCAGTGCCCTGGCAGCCAGTAGGGCCAGCTGTGTCCTGGGTGGCATCAGGCAAAGCATCCCCAGCCAGTCAAGGGAGGTGATTGTCCTGCTCTGCTCTGCTCTGCACTGGTGTGGCCTCACCTTGAATATTGTGTGCAGTTTTGGGCACTGCAATATAATAAAGACACTAAGCTATTAGAGAATGTCCAAAAGACGGCAACGAAGGTGGGGAAGGGCCTTGAGGGGAAGCCGTATGAGGAGTGGCTGAGATCAGTTGTTCTTTTCAGCTTGGAGAAGAGGGGAGACCTCATTGTGTCTACAACTTTCTCATGAGGGGAAGAAGAGGGGCAGGCACTGATCTCTTCTCAGTGGTAACCAGGGATTCTGTGATTCTGTGATCTTCTGGATGACTTGTTCTGGTATTTCATGTCCTTCACAGTAAAATATTTTTTTATCATGTTTCCATGGAATTTTCTGTTTTTCAGTTTACACTGATTGCCTTTGTCTTCTCACTACGTACCATTCAAGAATCTGACCCCATTTCCCTTACTGCTGCCCATCAGCTACTTATATGCACCAATAAGATCCCCCTAAGCCTTTTGTAAGGAGATTAAGAGCACAGTTGCCTTTTATAAAACTGTTAAAACCACACAAGAATTTTGTCATGAGATAACCACTGAAGGGAGCAAGAGGATGGTGCTAACTCCAGGCCTAGCAGATCTGGTTAGCACATCCTGGTTAATGCATCCAGACAAAAAGTTCCACTGTGGCAAACTGTGTAAAGAAACAACTGCTTGTACACATATCACTGGTCAAATAAAGATCACCCCAAGTTATGGGACAGACAGCTTTTGCAATCATGAATGACCACCAAAGCTCCCCTGAATATGCCTCCATGGATACCTGGAACTTGAACTGTAAGATAAGCCACAGGAGAAGGAACTTGAGATAAGATACTATTGTCCAGGTGCTTTTTCACACCTAGGGTAAGGTTAACAAAAGTTGGAGAAAATAATGTATCACTTATAATGGACAAAAAGAATGCAGAATTTCTGGGCCACAAGAAATGCCAACTCAGCAACTGTGCTGAAATCAGCTCTGATGGGGTAAAAGGCAGGAGATCATGACCACCACATGGTCCACCAACTCAAGAAATCCACCAACTCAAAAGAAAACACAGACTGAACAAATGGACTAATTAGCATTAGAAGTGAGGGAATCATTTATCCAATGGAATAAAGGAACTGTGTAGCCAACGAGCATTATTTCCTTTGTTTGCTAAGATGTCTGAATAGTGAAAAGTTCTGAACCACCTTGGGACCCCGACCACCAAGAGGTGAAGAAGGACCAAGGGGATGCTGTTGAATGTGACTACCTTCTCCTTGATTTGTCTCCCTCTCTCCTTTCTACCTCTCTACCTCACATTCATTGTTAAATAAAATACTTATTGTTTTCTTCGGGTCTCATTTGCACCTTAAGTTGGGTAGAGACATCTCTTATTAATTGGGTCTTAATACTTTCTCTTCCCCATGTTGAATAGTCCAAGCCTATCCTTGTATGCCATATGCTCCATAACCTTAGCCATCTTGTCACCTGTCATTGACTTGCTCCAATGGGCCCATTTCCCTCCTGTACTGAGGAGAGCAGAGCTGCACTCAGTGCTGCAGAAGTATCTCACCACTGCTGAGCAGATATGATCGCCTCCAAGTAGGTGGTTTGCATTCTTTCAAATCATACGGGTGTTTCACAGTCAACTAGTGTACCAGGAAGTCCAAGGCCTTTTCTGAAAAGATATTCTCCAGACGGTTATTCCCTAGTTTGCACTGGAGTATGGATTAAATGTTTTAGAGATTAAGCACTTTTCATCTTCATGTAATCAGTCTAGATAAACCAATGCAGGTGTATAAAGTGATGAACAGTAGTCGTAGATGGATCCAAGCTGCCTGGAAAAGATGTGTATGTTTGGTGAGTTAGCTTCAATAATATTATTTAGATAAATAATAAAGACACCTTTTAAATCTGAACATTTTAAATATTTTATTACCATGAATATTCCAATAAAGACAAAACTGCTAGGAGAATCAATAATTAAAGATGTTTTTTACCCAAGAATAACAATGTATTCCAAAGATGAGAAGCGAAACTGCTCACTTGAGAACATCTTAAGAGTAAAGCATCAAAATTGTTACTGTTTGGTTTTGAGGTTTTTTGCTATTCAAAGTCAATCTTTGTTCCTCTGACCACATTTATGCCAAATTCTATACGGAAGGAATGCAACTCCATCTTTTGCTTGAAAACACATCCTAAATTTACAGAAGACCTCTTTATTCTGCAGAAAATTGACTATTTTTCCCCAAAAGATTAGAATAATTTTAAAAATAATATTTTTGAAGACTATCTTGACTTTTTTACCACAACATTTTGCCAACCTCCAAACAAAATTCATTTCCCCACAGTCTTAGAAAAAGTTCTGCTTATCCTCAAGACAGTCATCTCTGAATGTAAGCCCTTTGAAAAAAAATCACTTTTTCAGAATTCAACTGTTCATAGTCAAGGGAGAACTAGCTACTTCCTTTAACTGTTCCAGCCTAATACAATAAATAACATTTTCCCTCTGAAGGTGATGCCTTCGGGTTTTTCCCACATTTCTAGAATTCTAGCTTGCCTGTATGGGCTCACTTAGAGAAGTTTTTACCAGGCCTTTCCTAGCAATGTTTGCATTCTTTCTGTAGATAACAGGGGTGACAGGACAAAACATCGAGGTCCAGAGCTGCTAGAGAAGCTCTGAAAGGAAGACCTGAGGGTGGCTTTAGGGAAGTAGATGGTCTCTGGCTGGGCATCTTGAGAACATCGGTTCAAGACAAGTTGTGGTTGTGTAATTTGAGTGGGGTACGCATTATAAAGGCAAGGGGATCATGTGATTTGGGGCTCTCTAGTTCTCTTTCTCTAGTTCTTTCTCTCTCTTGTCTCTGCTCCTGGACCCTGGAAACTCCCATTAAAGTACTGTTCTTCTTTCACCTTTATTAATTTGTTTTTGAAGTTTTTTGTCTCCCCCTCTGATTTTAGTCATCAAAGGCTCTCTATTACTGTTACTATTGCAGGAAGTGGCTAGCAAAGAATAAGTTCAATGTGGGATTCATCCACATAAACATAGATCTATGTATTTAAATCAGCTATTTCAGGGTCCCTTTATAGCCATTATATAGAAATAAGAATATAATGGCATGATTTCCTGACTTATTTTAGGTGTCTTTGGGATAATGTCCAAGAAATATTTCTTTATGTCTGGCTGAGAGTGACTATAAAGGAAGCTGAGAGTGACTATTTTATATACAGATGTTCATGTAGTAGACATCTATTCCTACATGAGTAAAATCCCATGAAGAACTGCTATCGCAAAACCAGTTCTGTTGTTAAATATTCTGTGGCTGTTGATAATTTACTGATGCACTTTGTAAATGAGTATATGGCTGAAATTATGCATTTTAGGAAATGAAAGATTTAGAGAAAGATAACTGGAGTGAACCAGTATTTAAAACCGAAGATTTCTTCTAAGTATACAATATTATATTACACTTGAAACCATATGGCTGTCTTAATAACATTCAACCAGTGTTATGCATAATTTTTTTTTTTTAGTAGAAGGGCCATAGAATAAGCATGTGTTAATATTAACAGCAAAAACCATTTAAATCTTTTCATTAATATATTGTACTTCTGCTCAAAAAAAGGAATATATGCTAAGTCATTTTTTTCTTCTTCTTTCCTTCATGATTTCATTTACTTCTCATAACCACTTTCCACCATCTTGAATGCTTCTGAGAAAAAGAAGAGAATGAGCAAAACGTATTGTCACAACCGAAAGTTCAAAGAACAGCGTCACTCTTGGTAAGAGAGAACAATAGTCAAAATAAAGAATTTCAGAGGAAAGACCATTAAAAAAAAACCCAAACCCCCAAACTAATGAGTTTAATTAAATTGTGAAAATTTAACATAAATTGTAAGGCAAATAGGTTTATATTGGTTCATTTGCTTATTTAATCTCACTCTTTTTTTAGGTCTTGACCCCATTGAAATCAGAGGCTTCTTAAACCAAAAGAGAAGAAAATGTGTTATTTTCTGCCCCTTTTCTCAGTATCCTTCATTGATTTTGTTTGGATGGCTCATTCCAATCCTTCTGAAGCAGCTTTTTACAATATTTGTTTTGTTTTATTTTGGGATAAGTAGGGTGTAACAAAAGAAGAGGAGGAACAAGAAATTTCAAATCAAGCTTTATTCTCTCATACAAATTAATTAGCTCTGGATTATTCAATAGGAGAATACTAATAAATCCTTTTAAATACAAGGCACGTAATAAAACCCTAGTACTACAAATCTTGCTTAGATGCACATTTTCTCAAAACACTTTTTTGAGGAGAAAATTAATGTAAGAATAGGGTATTGATTTATGTATGACTTAGTTTATAACCATTTAGTTACCCATCTGCATAATTTTCTTGCAAAAATACAACAAAAGTAGTTGAATTGCTATTTGCTTTTAATTGTATGAAAAGATATTGCTAGTCCACTCTTAGTAAAAGATAAACAAGGACAGATGATTTAAATATCCTAGGTGTTAAAAGCCTTGAAAGCTTTGTCTTAACTAGGGAAAATTAAATAAAATCTTAAATAAATAAGAAAAAACAGCCAGTGTTCTGTATTACTAATGTTGCCTTTCATTGGATTTTTGTTTCAAATGTATATTCGCTGTTGTCTGTTGTTGATAGTAACCTTATTTTGCTTTATTGTATTATCTTCCCCACATAAAATGTCATCTCCTTCAAAGTTCAGAGTTTCTCTTTACCAATTTAACGAAATCTTAATAGCAGTGATCCATGACTTTTAGATCAGAGGATGATTGATGAACGCCTGCAGGTATAATAATGTCATTGCCTGAAATAAAAATATAATTCATCTAGTGTGAAATACAGATTGACTTTTAAAGTCTCTGAAGTGTCACATGGATACTATAGCTACTGAAAATGCTAACTGCTAATTATTATTCAAGTTTTTTCACACTTAATATTTGAAGCAATTTATTAAATTCCTTAATGTTTCTGTTATATACTACTGTATCCATCAGTTGAATTCAGGTCCCACCAGGAGAATCCTAATTTGTAAGTTTACTTCTGACATCATCAGCTTCAAAAAGCAACTTAGGAAGTTAATTATTTATTGTCAGTCCACTAATAAATACCCCAGAGTAGCAGAAGCAAATGCCGCGTAACCAATAATGCTACAGTTAAACAAACATAAAGATGATTTATGCCAGCATTGTCATTCTTGTCTTTTATGCAAATAAGCTACACAGTGTCTGTGTCTAGACAGAATTTACATGATGTCTGAGTATAGCTTCACACAGTTCTACTTATGCAATATTTCTCAAAAAAAACCCCCTACAACAGAAAAATAGGCTTGCAGTCTGGTTGAATATAAATATACACACAAATAGGTATACATAGCTGCTAGAAAGTAAACACAAGAAGTGCAGAAATACTTCACAGAAGTGGAGTAATAATTTATGGGGAGGGAGAAATATGTCAATTCATTTAAAAAAAATTAATTTTTCTCTCCATAATTCTGTATGAATTTTATAAAAAGTGAAAGAATTCTGAAAGGAAAATCTGCATGTGAGAAGTTAAGGAAGACAGCTTTTTTACAGAAATGTATCACAATATATTCAATTCATGGACAATGTTACAATATTGATGTCAAACTCACCTGTAAAGAGACCTCATCTTATTTCCTGCCTTAATGGTAGTTCTACAAAGTTTTAACATGAACAACAAATTTACCCCTGTAATGATATATTCTTGCAACCTGTTTGTAATTTGATAACGTTACAAATCCAACTTAAATCACTTTATTCTGTTTTT
>WEIV01002912.1:4310-43150 GCA_013390005.1 Calyptomena viridis
ATGAACCGAGTTCATGTCACCTTCCATAGTGGAGAAGTCCAAAAGCTCTTAGGCCTAGTTTCCATTCTACTACACTTCTACTGACAAAACCATACCATCATAACTGCAATAAATACAAAAGAGTTACAGTCAAACTTGGACACATATGATGTAAAGCCAATGCAAACTTTAATGATACTTAGGGTACTGACTGCTGGAAGATGTGAGACTTTACAAAAAGGAAGATTATTTGATACTCTATCCATATTTATATTTCTCACCTTCCATTTTTCTATGCAACCATTGTTCAAAAATAGAAATATTTTTGAAAAATGGTTTTATCCTCACTAGTTTGGCCTTTGTACTGCCACTTACACAAGTAGGCATATTAAGACCTCTTCTTGCTTTATTTACGGTCTAATTTTATGTCTGGTCTGACAAAAGGATTCAACAAGCAGCAAAGAATGGATGAACAAAAGATACAGAGCAAAGACAGCTGTTAAATAAAAATATGTACATCTGGTTATCTACATTTAATATTAAAAATAGAATACTAAATGTATTTATTAAAAAAGAGCAACAACAAAAATAAAAATAATTTCTCAGCACTTCATTCTCATTTGTAGGCAACATGTACAGATTATTTTATGCCAAAAATTCAGTGCTTTTGCTGAGTTTTTCAGAATTTCAGATCATCTGATTGTGATGAATGATCACTAGAGTTTCTTCACTCAAACTACTTTCATTTAAAAAAAATAAATCTGGAAAATTAATGTGAATTTTTACCCATATATGAGTATCTCAACTACTTGTTAAAACTAAGTTACACAAAATAGAAGAATTTGACAATATTCCAGAAAATTAAATGACACATTACAAACTAGCAAATTTAAAAACTAGTAATCTGAGCAATAATTTGACATCTTTTCTTTTTTGCATGTGTGTTATTTTCCAAGTGAAGTAATTTATTATTTGTGTTTACTCTCTTTACTCTCAGTTCTCTTCTTTTCAAATGAACAGAAGTCTCTCCAGGTTTTTTTGAACGCTTCTCCATGTCCTTCATGAAAGGGAAGAGTGATGACTGAGACTGCCAGAAAAATCTGTAATTAAAAGCGCCTGACACTTTCCACTACAGACCCTTATTTTCAGGTGCTTAAATGTGTGTCAGACTTTCAGGGCTAATTTTTTTTTACTCCACAAAAGAGGTTTAAGTAAACTACTTTGTTTTTCTCATTTTAAAAGATGTGTATAATCACTTTTTTGATATTTATTTTATGAACAGAAAAATTAGAAATGAGGTCACTCTCACATTAAAGAACAATGTTTTTTCCCATAGAAAAAAATCTGTTTATGTCTGGTGTATACTTTCCTAAAGTTTTTTTTTTTTCAATTACCGGGGTCTGACATTAAGTTTACTATATTTATGAATAATGTCTCCAAAGCTAGAACTGCAGTAGTAGGCAGAAAAGTAAAAAGTAAGAAGATAGGAAGCAGTACATAGTAAACCCAAGTAACAATCTAGCAAATAAATAGAGGGTAGGTAACAAGAGAACAAAATATGACAGCGAATGATGTTATCGTACAAATCTAAAACACAAAGCACAAAACATTATCTAGAACTCTCCATCTGCAGAAAGTAATATTTTAGTAGGGTATGTTTTCTGCTTAATAGGGTATACAAAATAATCATGTAAATGTAATTAGTCAAACCATTTAATACCTTACACGAAGCAACAGAGGTTGTCACCTGAATTCTTAGTGGCAAGCGTTTAAGCATGGATCTCAAGAACAGCAGTTCATAATTTTTTAGTTGTCTAAAATTAGTGTCACTAGTAAAGCTGTTTTCCTAGGCTATTTGCATCCTTAATGGAACAAATAGGAATGTCCATAAGATAGCACACCCAAACTATGATAGGCATCTATGTTAGGATAAATGGTGATATATATATGTGGATATATATGGAGTGTGGGGGATATGGAAATATATATAAAATTTTTTATATATTAATCTGTTGTGTTGTAATCTTATCCTTTTTAATGATAAAATCCACAAAAAAACTATTCTTCTTTGTCACAGGTTGCCAAATCCTCCAACCCAATTTTGAACTGGCTGCTGTAGCTACGTGCATCCAACCAGTAGAGAGTCTGAGCATATGTTTCCAACAGGCACATACACAAGCACATGTATACAATATGGATGTAAATATACACAAAATTGTTTCTGAAGATCATTTCACACAGAAATCTTGAGCAATCAAGGATACAGGAAACATTGACCAATTCATCCCATTCCTCACTCTGAATGATCAGGATGAATGTTCAAAAGTGAGAAATATATGCATATGTAAATACATAAATATGGATCCTGCAGTTACTGATCTTAAACAATGAGTCTGACAAGTGGTTGCCCCTGAATTCTTTCATGTCCAGTTGTCTCTCAGTCAACCCCCAAATCCTACAGTCCCTCTGGAAGTTGATCTGTACATGACAGTCTCTCCAGCAGCCAAATTCTCCATCTGTCTCACTCAGAGATACACGTCTCTGGCCTCTACCTGTGACCACTGCAACTTGTGATTTCCGAGCCCTTTATTTTGCTTTCTGGGCAGTCCAGATTGATATTCACTAGTGATCACACACTGACTTACATAACTCCACTTTGTCTAGCTGCATGCCCTGGGCCACTGTGATCCACGGACTTATTATAGTTACTGGCACTTTGACCTCCCTATGTACTCATGAACACACACAAACACATAAAATAAACAGTTCCCTTAACAGGAGAATCGTTAGTAATGGAATTTAATAGGAAGGCAGAACAATCTCTGGTAACCAGGCATGAAGAGTGACCAGAGAAGCATATTGACCATCTGTCTCTTTGCATGCTACTGTTCCCTTTTATTCCTTTGTCCCTCCATTCCCATGATACTGCTTCACCCAAACTACCTTGATCTCTCCCTTTACCTGCCCTCCAGATACCATAATAAATAGTGTACAGTCCAAAGATTTTATTCCCCTTGTCCCATAACTTCCATACTCTGGACCATAACTCTCCTTAGATTGAAAAGTGATCCAGAGAGGTGCTTCTTGACTAATCCTATTTTATACTCAGACCATGGGGGCGATAGCTTTCCTGTGACAGCCATGAGAGTAGCTGGGAACATGGATGCCCACTTTTCTGATTAGTTTGTTCTGATTCCTCTGCCTATGATGGTTCCTCCATGCTCCTTTCCTGGTGCAGAGGCAAGCCTTTTATCACATAACCTAATATTCTCCAATACACATATAGATATTTCTAAATTAATAGATATACATAGATGCTCACAATACTTACACAGCGAATATCTATTTTCAATAAACCAAGTACCATCCTAAGCACAGGAAATTAGGCGAGATTTTCCTGCCTCCGGTTTCTGGAACTTCAGTCTGTAAATCTTATTTAATTGGAACTCAGGAGACAAAGCTTCTTATAGAATTCCTGGCTATACAAATAAATTTTGAAATACTCGTCATAATATGTTCTGGTATTGGCATTCCGGAATACGTGGCATTGTGGGAACAGTAAAACTGATATTGTACAATTCAATAAATTTGAAAAATGCATCCTACTGTTATACATGTTATTTGACAACTGGCTTCAATGACTTTTCACTCTATTTTTCCTACACTGTCATGTCCAAAGAGTTCACTAAACCATATTCAATGACAAAGTTATATTTCAAATATTTAACATGTAATTAGGAATGAATGAAGACTTCACCTCTATACATCAGCAAGTGTGTTGACTTCTGTGACACTACTTAGAAAACAAATTATTTGAATGAGGTTCGTCCACACTGACCGTACTTGAAGGCCAGTAGTTACACTAAGAAAGCAATATACTCGTGGTTTTAATTTTGTTTCAGGCTTTTCTTCAAAACCTTATTGAAATCCAAAAAATTTGAACAGAGAAACAGTCCGCTGGTTATTGCCTTGTCCTCAGTTTTATAAATTTAAAAGTATTTCCAGTGACTGAACCTACTGGAATGCATTTCTTTTTATTTCTGAAAATGAACTGAAATTTAAAACAGAAGTTTTAACAGATCTGAGCTGCAGTAGCTTAATAACAGCTCTTGATAAAATCAGGTTACATAGATGAGAGACATGTTCAGTGGGTCTTTTTTCTTACTTTTCATGTTTTCCTTTATCGTGCCAGAAAATGCTAAAAAAGGGAGTGTATGCTCATCAGCTACCGTACATGAGATCATGTTTGATAAGCTGAGATCATGCATCTCTAATGTTATGTAGTACACAGCTACAACAACATCCAATATTCACAACTTTCGTATTTATGGAACTGTTGCATATGTGACACACAACTGTATGTGATATGAAATGAACAATAAAAATGATATATTGCACAAGACTTTAATGCAGCAGAACCTCCAGGCACAGAAAATGTTATTATCAAGGTGCAAAATGATAGCAGATTCAAAGTGTATAATGATCAATACTCAAAAGAAGAAATAAAAGTCTGGTTACTGGTTACCTCTCCTGCAACAAATGTAAGAAAAAAACTCCAGAATAACTTAAGGCATGATTTTCTGCATCAGGAATCTGACAGTGGCTTACAAAAACACACTAGTCCAAAGAATATAGTAATGTTATGCTATCTAGGAATCAATATATTATATTTATTTTTTACTGCAATGAAAATAATAAAAGAAAAACCAAAAAAGAAAATATGTAATAAAATATGTCTGAAAGATAGTCAGACCACTCCTCATGGGATTTTCAATTCCTGAGAAAATTGCATGAATAACAGCTATGCTATCTTTAGACGTGGGTATATATTCCAAGCATTTGCAAAACTTTTTTTTTTTATTTAAGCAGCTATGCAAATAGATTCTTTGAACTTTCCAGCAAATTAAAAGTCACTATATAAGACAGCATCATTCAGTGACGAAAACATCATCAGTCTGAAAGTTGTAAATGGAAGTTATGTAGTATATAGGCTGGGCTTTAAATTATAGAGTATGTTAAAACCATGAGTTAATAAGTAAATTAAACTAGTGAAAAATGTCACAGTTCTTAGTCTGACTAACTTTCCAATTCAGAAATACAGCAACTTCAATGTATTTGTTTCGGAAGAAAAGAAGCTAAAATGTTTCCAGTACTTCAGTGCTGTGAATCCTTCAGCACAGAGAAAAGACCTTTAACTGCCACAAAGTTCAAGAAATTTCATGTTTGAGTTTCTTTCCTGGAGCTCAGCTATTTGTAGATCAGTTTGGTTTGGTAATTGTAAGTCTTTCACACGTTCCAGAATAATCCACTTGGTCTTCTGCTGCTGATAATCTCCTAAAATCTATGTAGCTGTAAGAGAGAAATAAAGCTGTTGTTGTATTTTCTATGAGACATTGACATGGAAATAAAAACAATCCAAGTTGTAGCACCTTGTAATACTTTTCCTATCATTTCTCTGACAGCTTGGAAAAAGCAAATTAATCTTCTGTGATTCACTAATATTATTCATACAGGAAGCCAGTGATAATGCCTGCCATTAAAAAGTTCTTCAATATTCACGGGGGGAAAAGAGGCCATAATAGCTAGATATTTTTGATATTGTTCATAAAGAGAAGAGAATCACAGAATCACAGAATATCCTGAGTTAGAAGGGACCCACAGGTACCAATGATTCTAACTCCTGGACATGCCACAGGACCATACCCATGAGTCATGCCATGTGCCCAAGAGTATTGTCCAAACATTTCTGGTACTCTGGCAGCCTTGGTGCTGTGATTACTTTCCTGGGGAGCCTGTTCCAGTGCCCAAACACACTCTGGGTGAAGAAACTTCCTCTAACATCCAACCTAAAACCCCCCTGACACAATTTCAGGCCATTCCCTTTGGTCCTGTCACTGGTCAACACAGAGATCAGTGCCTGTCCCTCCTCTTCTCATGAGGAAGTTGTAGACAGTGATGAGGTCTCCCCTCAGTCTCCTCTTTTCCAGGCTGAACAGACCAAGTGACCTCAGCCACTCCTCATATGGCTTTCCCTCAAGACCCTTCACCATCTTTGCTGCCTTCCTTTGAACACTGTCTAATAGCTTAACATCTTATATTGTGATGCCCAAAACTGCCACAATATTCAAGGTGAGGCTGTCCCAGTGTAGAGCAGAGTGGGACAACTGTCCCACTGGCAATGTCTTTGTCCCAGCCAGTGATGTTTTGCAACTAGGATACATTGACCCTCTTCCCTGCCAGGGCACACTGCTGACTCATATGCAACTTGCCATTGACCAGGACCCCCAGGTCCCTTTCTGTGGCACTGCCTTCCTGCATCTCATTCCCCAGTCTGTATGTACATCTGGGGCTGCCCCTTGCCAGGTGTAGAATTTGGCAATTTCCTTTGTTGAATTTCATATGATTTGGGATTGTCCAGTCCTCTAATTTGTCAAGGTCTCTCTGCAGGGCCTCCCTACCTTTGAGGGAGTCAACTCCTCCAAGTTTTGAGTCCTCTGCAAACTTGCTTAGTATCCCTTCCAGTCTCGTGTCCAAGTAATTTATGACGATGTTGAAGAGCACTGGGCCTAAGATGGAGCCCTGCAGAACCCAATTAGGGACAGGTCACCAATCTGATGTCACCACTATTACCCTCTGTGCTCACCCTGTGAACCAATTGCTCACCCACTACATGATGTGTTTATCTAGCTGTGTGCTGGACATTTTGTCCAGAAAGATCCTGTGAGAAAGAGTATGGAAAGCTTTACTAAAATCCAAAAAGATGACATCAACTGCTTCCCTTGATCATCTAGGTGGGTTACCTTGTCATAAAAGGAGATCAGGTTTGAGAAGTGGTACTTTCCCCTCGTGAAGCTGTGCTGGCTGTGATCAACAGCAATGTTGTCTTTCAAATGTTTTTCAATACCTCCAGAATAATTTTCTCCATAACTTTACCAGGCACTGAAGTGAGACTGACAGGCCTGTAGATTCTGGGGTCCTCCTTGTTGCCCTTCTTGAAAACTGGGACAATGTTCACCAGCTGTCAGTCAGCTGGGATCTCTCCAGATTCCCAAGACTGCTCATAAATAATTGAGAGAGCTGTTGTGATGACATCAGCCAGCTCTTTGAGGATTCTTGGATGAATCCCATCAGGACCCACAGATTTGTAAGGATCCAGCTGGAGCAGCAGATCCCACACAATTTCCAGGGATGACGGGGCATTGATAATTTTTGCAGTCATGGTCCTCCAGCTCAGGGCATTGAGAGCCCCTTCGTCCATCATCCATGTTGAAGGCAGAGGCAAAGAAAGCATTAAATACCTTTGCCTTGTCTCTGTCCCTATTTGTGAGCTGACCATCCTCATCCTGCCGTGGGCAAATGATATTTCTATATTACCTATTGACATTAATACCAGTACATGTGCACATGATCTTTCACAATAATTATTCCCATGCTTTTTACTGTAGTCATGACTTCACTTTACAGAGAAAGAAATTAATGAAATAATGCATTTTTGATTAAGAGTATCGTGTGGTAATTAATAAAATGAAACACAGAGCCACTCTTAACCCAAACAACATAAAAAACTTGCTTATATTGTAACAACATTATTTACGTTATTTTACTTATTTATGTAAATAAATACTTAAAAATTTACATACATATATAGTGTTAGATAATTAATAATGTTTGAGGAAAAAATGCATAACGGACACTTTTTCATATTTTGTTTACAACTGAACTAAGGTAACAACTGCTAAAAGAAACTGACAAATCTGGATAAATATTTGTTATGAAATCAGTAGAAGAAAGGTTTCTGAGAGCACTGAAGAATTGTAATGTAATAACTTGAAAAAAACATTAGAGTTCTTAAAAAAGTTATAGACCAGTTATACTTACAGCAATCTGAAATCTTATAAACTATTTCAGGAGTGCAAATTTTGAAAAATACAACTTGATTGGCACAAAAAATTTGTTGTGCATTGTTTTTGTTTGTCTTTTTAAAGTAAAGGTCATGTCTTACTAATTTTTGGGATTCTAGTGTTAATCAAGGTGACAGAATGATGAAGACGTGCAGTAAACATTGTCTGATAAGATTTTTTAGAGATCCCTTGTGAGGAGTCCATGTCAAAGGCTAACGTTTAATTTGTTAAATCATCTTGAAAGAGAAAAAGAGCTGATGAAATGGGCAATATATTGGCTGAAGCACAGGGAAGATACAGTAAATACGAATTTAAATCTTTTCATCTACCATAAGAAGTATCTCATGAAACGTCAACATCTAGTTTACAAAAAGAATGCACATTGAAATTAGATAACAACTGATAGTTGTTAATCTCTGTATCCTATAATGCCCAAAGAGCAAAAAAAAATCCTTTGTTATACATACTGCTAAATAGCTAAGATACATCTACTGCTACCTTCATAGTTTGTCTTATTTTTCTTTACCTTGCTATATCGGACACTGCGCAACTCAAATCTACTATGTTACAATTAGCTTCTTTTTAATTTTTTTTCTTTAAGCATGGCACTGATACTGGTTTTTCCACTCCAACAGGGGAAAAAACTGGAAACCCTGAATAGTTTCCTCTGTTGTATCTACCCCAGCTGCAATATTTCTTCTTTTCCCTGGTAAGATGCTGAAACAAAACAGAGCACTGGGAAATCAGTGCGAAATCAATAAATATTAGGAGAGAAATTAATCTATACTAGCATAGTGTTTCTCATACCAAAATAATTCCCTCTGGGGAGATTTTCATGTTCCTGTGTAATAGTCTCCAGCAAGAGAGTAACAACCCTCGGGGGAAGTTCAAAGCTCCTATTCTTGATAAAAAATCAAATTATCTCTGCAGAAAAACAGAAAGTAAACAAGAGAGTGCTAGTGAAAATAAAAAGAGAAAGACATCTTCCCACTCTCACAGTACCCTGAATTCTTCTAATTCATTGTCTAGTAACTTTGTAGGATTTTGAAACTAAATGGTAAAAGGTACAAAACAAAGAGATAGAAGTAAAAAATAACAATTTACTAGAGGAAATAGCTTTTTTTCCTGTCCAGCCCATACCATCAATGATGATATGATAATATGAATATTCATCACTACAGCTTGACCTCTGTCTGTGTAACCCTAACAGAGATACTGTTCCATTTGGAAAGTGGGTCTCTGTTACCCAGAAAAGTATACCTTTGTATTTTCAGGTTCAGGTTATGCTTTTTTTTTTTTTTAATCTAAAAATTGTGATCAAACAAATTTTTCCATACAGCTATAATATTGAGTGGTTGTCCTTGTAAGGAGAACATACTTACTAGATAATTAAAAACAAAAACATGAAAACACACACCAAAACAACACAAACAAACAAACAAACAAAACCAAAACCCAGACCCACAAACGAAAAAAACAACAAATGAGTATATGAACTTAGGAAAAATGTATTTGATGTATTTTGTATCCTACAGTTTTTCTCTAAATTGATGCAGTACCCTTCATTTACTGGTGTAATTTTCAAGGCTAAGCAGTTTTTCCTAAATATGTGTTGAGTTAAAGATTTCACAAAGCCTGAAATAAGGGTTTGGGGTTTTTTAAATATATTTTGGAGTTTCTTTACAGCAGTTACATATAAGTGTCACTATGACCCTCGAATATCAATGATTCTCTTCTTGTCTTTGAAGAAGGCCTTGTGGGAATTTAGTAGCAGCAATTCAGTAATAATCCATATGATCCTTCAGAGCAATCCTGTGTTTGAAGTATGTTTTTTTCTTTAAATTAGCCAATATTCACAAGGATATGAAGATTTCTTTCCATTCTATATAACAGGATACATATTTATATCGTAAAATGCAATTAGATGAAGTCTATATTTGGACTGTTGTTCAGCTTTCATTTAGGCCTTTGATTCTGCAATTTTAACCATGTTCTCTGTAAAAAATACAGGAATAAGCCGTGAAGTTAGCAGTTAAATTATGTTCAGGAAAAGGAGAAAAAAACTTTTGGTCTTGACAACATAAGGAGTTTGTAAATTAAACAGAGCCAGAGCCCTAAAAAGCAAATGGCACAACACAGATCACATCTATATGCTTAGAATCTCTCCTCTTCACCACCCAAGACCTTCTTAAATGTACTAGCAAACAGTGCCTGCCACACCAAGACAGTTCATGAATCAATTTTGCAAAAGTCCTTTACCAAATCTGAGCCTCTAAGATATCAAGCACCTGATATAGTGCTAATGGGTAGCTGCTGTATCATTTTCTCAAAGTAATTTTGCATGCGAAATAGATCTTGCTGTTATTTTACTAAAATATGTCTCCTTTTGTTCAGGAATTGTGACTTATGAAGACTTTGATCCCATAATTTGTTTTATTTTGGTTTAGTTTGGTTCTTGTTTTGGTTCCTTTTGTTTCAAATAAAAATTATTTTTAGCAAATAGAGAATAGTATTATAATAAAACCAACAGGTCCGTGTGTTCTAAGCCTGTAAAAATGTTCAAAAATTCTAAGACACAATCTTCTGTGGCAAAAAAAAAAATAAAAAAAAAATTGTTTTAACAATCATTGCTCTTAAGAGAATTTACCGGGCATCAAAGTTGATTATGGTATGACTCTACATTGGTTTTTTATCCTTGCATCTATGACCTTTTATCACAAGTTACTTGGGATGCTTGTCCTTGAAATAGCTTTTTTTTAAAAAAATTTTTTTTGAATTCAAGGTAAAAGTTTTTTTCATGTTATTCACTGTTTAATTTCTGTCAAATTGCATAGAAGTTTAGACTTGCTATTCATCCTGTCTGTTTAATACATAGAACATAAGGTGATCTTGTTTTATACATAGAAAAGATGTATTAAAATCATATTGGGTTTGATAATTTCTGAATTCTTAAAAAAATATTGAGAACAATCACATGTATGTGCAAACGTATACACATGTTAATTCCTGTTTTCAGAGGTGAATCTGTGTATGATGCAGAGTATATCTGCATCAGAAAGATTTCTGGAACAGAGAAACAAATTCGGCAGTAGACAAATATTTGGTACTCTTCATGTTTATTTTCATACAGGTTAGTATTTGTGTTTTGATTGTTATTATTCAGGAGCAGTGAAGTTCATCTTCAAATTAGGAGGAATCACTGAAGTCCTTTTGAATAAAGTGTACCTCTTTCCTCCTCCAAAATATCCCTCTCGCTAGAATGGACTAAAGCCAAACAAATAAACTTACACATCCTTTTCATTAAGAAACTAATGTTTCACAATGTTTCTGCAAAATTTATGGGTACTTAGGGATTTTGATTTAAAACTTGCAGTTGTCAGTGACCATGTTCCCATTGTGCTCCATGATTTTTGGAACAAGATAGATATAAAATGAATATCTTTGTAATGCTTTCTTATGTCCTCTTCTCCCTAGTAAATAGGTTATTACCAGATGAAATTCATTTATCCAATTTTTTATGTGTACAGTCAACTCATCCTATTATAACGATCTCAAATCATGATGAATAAAGTACAATAAAAGTACTTGTTTCAATTATAGAAGGACTTTAGTCTGACTGGTTCAAATACAGTCTTTAAAAAACAAGCCCAAAGCAAAGAACAAACTTCAAAACAAAATCCAAACATTCTAATCTCTTCCTTTTTAACCAGTGAGAGGCTATCAATAACATTCTGCAGTGCTTTTGGAAAAATGTTTTGCTTATAACAAAAACAAGTAAACAAAAGCAATAAATCATGACTGATATTTATTTGAAAGCTTACTTCTGGCTAGGAACATAACCAGTACATGGCGAATCCACCAAGGAGAAATCCATCTTCTCTAACTTCAGACACCTACAATTTGTACCTGGTAAATAAGAGCAGAAGTAAAAAGAAGAGGCAGTCCGTCTGGTTTTTTAGAGTTGCTATGATGAATGATAAACTTCTCTCTGAAGTTATCTTCCATTGTCTTCACAGGGATTCCATATGACTAACTAAATCTAGATGCCCAATTTCTAAGGGATACAAGTTACACAGATTGCTCCTTTTCCAGGCCACCTATGTTATGTCTTCATGTCACTTCCAGAATGGACATCTCCATGTCTTACTTACAGTGTCATGGCAATGGTAAATGGTATCGTTAAAGAACAGTACAGTCAAATAAGTTCAGTGTTGAAATACCTTATGATAAGATTAAATGAAAAAATTGTAATTAAGAGCAAGATCACTAATACTGTAAAATGAATACTTTAATTTCAAATCTGATGTTTTCCATTAATTTTTAATGGCAAAACAGAGAAAGAGATAAATTCTAGACAACGCAAATAGAGCTAAATCAGGTGCAACATCTCAACAATTCCCTTTGAAGAGTGCAGTTATTTCTAAAATATACACATCACACACTGTCATTCTGTATTGTGGTCTATAGCTACTAAAAGAAATATAATATTTCTTGATTTTTCATAGGGTATACAAATATCTAGAGACATGGAAGTGCTATCCTTTGATAGCATTCCCAGATAATTGAGATTTAAGTAAACTAACTTTCCTTCCTAAAAAGAAGATAAAAAAAAATTATAAGCCTTGAAAATTATTAGTTGAAAAAATAAATTGTAGTGCTACTCCAGGATTTGTATTAAGTGAATGCATTATATATCACTCTGCATACAAAATATGATACAGCTAATTACAGAGATGCTGCACAATGTCTATTACTTTCCCACACAAAGAGTTGCAGTATTTATTAGTTTGTGGGCAAAAGCTGAAACTGCTAATAAGATAAAAACTGTTACATTTGCTGTCATATCCTTCTTTATTTGTTATTTTTATAAATATATTTCTGTAGATTATGTAGAGACCATCATAAAGTGAGTGGAGGCAAAAAATTAAACACCTTTATAGAAATCTTTTATTCTACCAAGCTGGACATAATCACAAAATATATTCATAACAGAAGGCATTCTTTGATTGAAAGCCTAATCCCCAGATTAGGCTATAGATATGTCAGAATCCAGTGTGCACCAATATGTCTTACCTACCCTCATAATTATTATCTGGGATCTTCTTCCACAGCTGCAATAGACAGGGGGCTAAGACTCTCAGGGCTTGCCTGAGCTATATGACAAGTAGTCCAGTTGCCAATTCTGTCTCTGTTCCTGTCTCCTAGTGTCCTGACTTGTTGACTGGATTTTCTGGATGAACCCTGGACCTGCCTGGCTTCTGCATCTAGACTGCCAATGGGAATCAGCTTTCTCTGGATAGCCTGTGACTCTATTCCTTGCTACTCCAGCCACTGCCCTTTCCTTTCTCTGTGCTCAGCCCTTAGCTGTTGGCTTGTCTTTCCTTATGGAGCTGTCTCATGCCTGTTATGTCCTCACAAGTCTGTCTCTTCATCTGCCTTATTCTTGTGGTCGTGTGTTAATATCTTTCCAGGATCATCTTTCTATCTAGTTTAGAAGCTGGCCTCTCAATCCTCTTAGATCAGCAGTTATACATAAAGTTTCTTTTAGAAATTGCAGGATTATTTTTCTCAGCATCTGAAAACATGATTTTGAGGTTCATCTTCATTTTCACTTTTAAGACTTTCCTTTACCTATGGCAATGATTAGTGTATACACAGTAGGAATAGTTTTAATTTCTCTAGTGTTTGTACTGACAACAACACCAGATTTACCATGTCTTGAATTTATTGCAGGTTAACAAAGTAGATGAAATTTCACTTTTTCATTGATATAATCCCTGAGTTGTGTTAGCAACTGAAAATTATAGCATTTTTGTGGTTGTTTGCAAATAGTTTAAGAATACAACCATATAATCCACCTCATTTAAAGCCAGCAGTAATTCTGAGAGTAGTCTTATGAATGCTGGAATACATGGGTGTCAATAAGAATTGATTTTGCATTGAGTTTTAGTACTGGATGCAGTGATCTGATCAACAATCGCAAGCTGAAATCTTATGTTGGACTAAGTTGTGGAAATATGCTATTGTTTCATTAGTCTAGCTCAGAGCTAATATTTTCTCCAATATATGTATGAGCACTTGAAATCTATTATGCCTTTCTTGTTTCCTGCTGGTTATTCAATAGGATTTATAAAATAAAGTTTATCATGGACCTTGTAAGGCTTTTATTGACCAGCTATCAGTTCTTCCTGTTTCCTCAAACCAGTGTGAAATTACTGCTGCATGAAATCCTAGCTACACAGTAAATAATTTGGTGAATCAGAATGAAATTATTATGATATTAAATACATATTAATAAAATAAAAAAAAAGCCCTTGAAAATTAAGGTACTTTAACATGAATTCAGATGATCTTCAGAAAATTTGTTTTCTTCCTACACGTCACAGTTTTCTTCAAACATTTGTAAATTTTCTCATTTTTCAGGCCTTGAACACAAAGGAGAGATATAATTTCTTAACGATTCTGTATAAGCTTAATAATAAAACGTTTAGTACTGTTTCAGTAAAGTAATAGGACTTGATTCCTTTATTTTTCATACACCTATATTGTCATAAGGAAAAAACATGAAGAATTTTGCAGTGAAAAGTTAATTACATTGAAAGAAACCCCAAAGAAACAGAAGAAAGGAAAATAAAATGAAGATAGGAGAAGGGAGGATTGTGTAGGGGAGGAAATGTTATTAGTAGTTGAGGAGTATCTGTAGCATGATAAATTCCTCCAAGTTTCAGTGCAATGTAACTCTGTAATGTAATGCCTCTGGTAACAGTAATTTTGGAATACAAACATAGAGATAACAACTAGTTATTCCATATAGAAGGAATTTTCTATGACTCTGAAGTAAAAAATGGAGCATAGAGGTGTACAAGTTTAAGGTAATGTCAGAGGTCTTAAAAGTCCACGTGCATGATATCAAAGGCTTCAGGGCTATAGCTGTCAATTGTAGATGAAGCAAACTTAGGAGGTAGGGCCAGTTTTAGTGATAACAGAATGAACAAGGTGAAGACCAACAAGATCTCAAGGTGCTATTCCTGCTACTGCTTCATAATATTGCTCATTTGATATTGATGCTTTGTGGAAGCTATCATAGATATTAGGAAACGATGTATGAATTGCTCTTAACATTAGTGTTTGTTTTCAATCTATGCTTACATAGGGAAAAGGGTAATTGCAGTGAATATGGATATTTAATGTATATCTGCCTCAATTAATGTGCATCTGTGTGCATGTGTGTACACGTATGTGTGTAAAAAGCTCATCAGAACTGAGTGTGAGTTAACCAATAAATCTTGACGAACAGTATGAAATAGGTTAGGATTTCTCTTTCCCTTCTTCCCTTCTCAGTCTTGGTTTGAGTTTGTATAATTTACTTGTTAACTTGGATGTAACAAATTGTTAAGAAAATTATGTGTAGTACTTTAATACAATTCGAATTATCCAAATAATTTTATTTTCCTAAGAATTTCCCTCATATTATACAAATATATGTGATGAATACTGGTAGAATGATAATATCAGTAAGTTTAACCTTACATTAATTTGTGTGTGTGTCTAACTCAAAGTTTAGTGGTATTTATTTAAAGAAAAGTATTTAGTAGTGTTGCTTATTTCCTTGACCTACTGCCAACAGATGGAAGAGGCCATGCACACACAATCAACAGAAATAGCAAGAACAGAAGAGACGCCAGTGGCACTGGAAGAATGGCACTCATGGGGACACTAAACACAAGCCCAGAATTACAAGAGCAATGTTTTCATAACAGCAGCTTGTGCTTACAATCTTTTTTTTTCTTCCTGGCAGCAGTGTTAAAATATTAGCTTTGAAAAAAATCCAATAAGATTTTGCAACAATAAAACACACACACACACACAGAGAGAAATTATCTTCCTTACTAAATTCAAAAGATTGAAGAGATCATTTACCTATTTTATTTTATTATTTTCCATTATTTTTCCCTCCAAGCTACTGCTCTATGGATGGGGAAAAAAATTAAAAATTGGTAATATAATACTAAAAATTATTATTAATAATAGGGGGGTTTATAGAAATAAACAAAGGAGAGAGAGAAAATATATTCACTTTGGTCAGTAGGACAGATTGTTTATATACCCCTTTCTCAGAGAAGAAGTCATTAGCTACAGAGGTAAATATATATTTTCTAGTTTTTCCTTGTTTAATCATATGTGTAAAAATCTATGTATATGAATACACATATACAGAGAGGCAAAGAAACAGAAAACCAGACAAAAAGATAACATATTTAAATGTATCTCAGACTAACTATGTTCCCTTTATATTTAGACTTTATGTGCTAGAAGGTGACATTCCATACTCATTCCTTTTGTATAACACATGATGCAGTAATAGTGTTTTTTTTTCTAAATTATACTTTAACAATTTGAATGACCCCTCTCTGTATTTTCCCAATGGAGATAATGTTCCTTGAAATGTCTCTTGTTCAGAGTCATGACCTAACTATCAGAAATATGACTGTAACAGCTGCTATGCCCAAATAAACTGTAGAAATAGAGATATAAATTTCAAAGTTTACTAGACAAGGTAGGGACAAACACAAAGGATAAATTTACTTCTGAGTCTCGAGATATACAGCTGTTTCTATCCAATAATAAATTGTGATATTGAAAGCACTCCCTCAGCCCTTGACAGAGATATAGAAACCCCCATGATTTCAATCAATAGTGCTGTAAGAGATTGAGAGTATTATGGCATCTTTAATTGGACATAAATAGCTGACTGTACTGCTGGATTGTCTGTGGACCAGGCTTCTGAATTTGTTTGTTTTAAAACAAACGCTTGCTCTGTTACATTGTTTACTGGCAAAGGAAGAGAACTTAGTAAATTAGGACTAAACTTTTTCAGTTTTTCTGACATAGTTTGATGAAAACAATATAGTCTAACCACATTTTCAAGATTTTCTATATTTGCAGCAAGATTTTTCTAAATGGTCCATTCGTAATATGATTGTTAAGAGGAATCCTTTCACTTTAGAAAACTTCCACATCTTTGGCAGTCACGAGAAAATGAATATTCTCTTTTGAAAGAGATTCCAGTGTGGTATGAAAGTAGGCAGAAAAACAGTAGTAGGTTACTTGGTTATTTCTAGCACCTCTGCTGTTACACATGTACATATGCTGCTACATATTTGACTGTGTGTCATCTGTAAGAGTGTGTCGTCTTGTCATTCCATCTAAAAATTAAAAATTTTAATAAGTTTAATGGAAGTTAATTGTATTAGCTTTTTAAAAGATTCAGAGCTTAAATTTAAGACTTTTGATATGATGTAATGATGATCTGAAATGCAACAGGAATTCAGTTTTAAATGAAAATACACAACATAATAATTTATGTAAGACACAACACTTTCAGAAATTCCACTGATCATTCAATATACTCAATATTAGTGACTATAATCATTGAAGAAGCAATGCTCCTGATCATAGTTAAATTTTCACTAGTTCCTAAAGTTTGTAAGACTGTTCACATGACAGGCCAAAAACTTATGTGAATATGTTTCTTTTCCCTTATGGCTCATGTGCATGACTGAACTGTCTGTACATCTCTTTCTTCAACTTCATTTGGAAGCTGTATACAACTGGTAAGGAGAAGGCTTTACGACTGATTTCCAGACAGCAGTAGTGAGAAAGGGGAAAAACATATCAGGACATAAATTAGCTCTCTGTTGTCAAAAAGGCACTGTCTTGGTGCACTTTAGTACATTAAGTTTTTTTCTGTTTCATGCCTGTGTGTTACTACCTGCAGTTATGATGCCTTTCTCTCTTAGCTGTATAATCACACAGAGGAAAAGTCAGCTGAATCACAGAATCATAGAATGGGTCAGGTTGAAAGGGACCACTGTGGGGCAAACAGGGTCATCCTAGAGCACATGGCACAGGATTGCATCCAGATGGTTCTTTAATATCTCCAGTGAAGGAAACTTCTGAAGACACAGTACAAAAAAGAAAGGGCTAGTGCCCATGGTATGAGCCATCAAAGCATGACCAGTAACTCAACAGCAAGTCTTTTTGCTACATAAAACAGTTTTTTAACTTCAGGGGTGTTTCCAGTATATCTCTTTTGTACATTCAAACAAGCATTTCCTTCATCAACATGGTAAAAGATGATCACATCCTCACAAAGCTCTAACTACATCCTCAACTTTGTTAAATCACCACTGATTTAACTGTGTTCAATCGATCAAGATTTTGTTTCTGTTCCTCATGATCCTGCCTCCATTTGTCTCTGTGGTACTCTTTTTTTCTCAAATATTACATTTTCTTTCTTATTTTCCTGACCAACTGAGGAGACCTTTCGAGTAGAATAGAAGTTTTGTCTTCTCTATTCCCCGAGTTGTCTCACTTTCATCTAGTTTCCTTTTACATGAGGCAGACATGTAAGATACAGTTTGTCCTACTGAAAAAAAAAAATCTATTAATTTGTTCCAAGTCATGTTTTCTCCTTACCCATCAGAAACAAAGTCCATTAGTGACTAATTTAGGCATAAGTGCACTGAAGTGGGAAGGATTTCCCTCTGGTAGCTTTCAAAGGTACATCGTGTCTTCATTTCTCATAACCTAGACACTTCCTTTAGACCTTTCTTTCTTTGTATATACACTCTGTAGGCACAATTTTGGTGTCTGAGTGTGACATACTAAAAATAGGACAATACTAGTGGTAGTACTAGGGGAAAATCAAATCTTAGAGTTGTGCAGGAAACAGTTGTCCTTCCAACTTTCCTACAAATGATATGTCTTTAATTTTTTGTTTGCTTGCTTTTTGTTCTGTAAGGTACATTACCTTCTACAGAAAAGTAAGAACATGGAAGACCCAATAGCTTGTAGGTTAAAGTATCAGATTATACTATCTTAATTGCTGAGGTGCTAGTCTGACTACATGCACCTCGTCTAAAGACTTAAGCTGGGAATTTTCCACTTTGTTTAAGTAATAACATGTTACGCGGACAAAGATTTTCTGCAGGTTAATGCAAATATCACACCTACCAGAGTTTCTTCAAAACTTGTACCTTTCTATGAATAATTCTGGTGTCAAGATATGACATTGACACTGATAATTTCTAAGCAACTCAAAACTTTATATAAAACATGGTTGTGCATTAGCCAAGAAAGACTGACTGGTTCATCAAATCTGTGCTTGGGAAAACATAAAGATCTATAAATAATTCTGAAAATAACTGTCTGACAGGAAGACTATTTATTGTTTTGTATTGCACCAATCAGGTCTATTTGTGCCATATCAATAGAACTTGGAGTAGAGAGAAGTATAGTCATGACCAGTCTGCATTCTGTTTCCTGTGAAATGTTTTATACAGATTGTTTGGTGTCTGAAGGTATCCAAGGGAAACTACTGACATTATCGCTGTTACCAACACAAAAAACTTTTTCACTTTTAACAGTTTGACGAAAGAAAACAAAAACCAAATGGTGATAAGTGAATACATGTACAAAGGAGCTTCTTTAACATTACCAAAACACCACAAATAACTTAGAGATTTAATTGCTTTTTAAAAAAAGAAAACAAAGCAAGCACCTGGGAAGAGAAATTAAACACATGTGTAATAGACAAGTTGTTAAAAGAAATGAGAATAATCAAGAAAATGAGGATGTCACCAAAGTCAAAATATATGGCTTTAAATCTCTGGGAATATATTTCTCACTGATAGTATCACCTATATGCATAACAAAGTCATTACTATTTACTTAGCAGATCCACTCACATACAGTATCACGGAATGGTAGTGATGAAAAAAGATGCTACTAATTCACAACATCATGAAATGAAATGACAAGAACTAAAGTTGAAGTGAAAAAGATTTTTTTTCCCAAGTTTTGTAAAGGATTTTTAAACCAAAAACCTCTCACCCTGAAGAAAGTTCTAAACCCAGCCATATTTGTTCATTTCTTCAAAAGTTTAGGGATTAAAACATGAGTAAAATGTGCTTCAGCAATATCTATGAGAAGTGGATGTGTTACATGTATTTTCAGAGTAGCCATAAAATCATTATTTCGAGAAAACATTGCTTTGATGTCAAATAATGCTTTGAACTGTATAGACAAAACTGAATAAGAGACATCAGTGCCATGTAGCGCATGATACAAATGTTTCTGAAACAAGCATATTATCTAAACGACAATTTTACAGTCAATAAACTGAAAAGTGATTTGGGGATATTTCATTGAGTTAGGTATTTATATAAATCTGTAAATGAATCATCGTGGTTTCCATTGAAAAGTTAATGAATTGACTATATCTTACCACCTGTAAATGATGAGAGAGATACTTAATTTTTCCTAGCATTAGACTACATTCTTCTATTGGTCATAAGAAATTGATGCTGGAAGCAATTTTCTAGCATCACAATGTGTAAAGAGTATCTAATGTTGGCAACTGTTACAACAAATTTGTTACAACAAATCTAATATCGATTTTGGATAAAAGAAAAACCATGCTGAGCAATTTTAAGTGCATCCTGAAGACCCGAAGATGCATTTAGTGCAAACCAAAATATTTCCATAAACAATGAAGACCAACAAATGACCAAGTTTGAGAGATGTGGTTAAATTTTATGTTCTTTGCTCTTACACATGGTGTAAGATCTTTCCCATCTACCCTGCTCTTGTGAGACCCCATCTGAGTAATGCATACAGTTATGGTGTCCCCAGCATAAGAAGGACATGGAACTGTCAGAACAAGTCTAGAGGAGGGTCATGAAGCTGATAAGAGGACTGGAGCACCTTTCCTGTAATGATAGGTCAAGTAGTAATGGGTACAAATTGAAAAAGGCAAAATTTAGACTAGATATCAGGAAGAAATTCCTTGCTGTGAGGATGGTGACACACTGGAAAAAGTTACCAAGAAAGATTGTGGATGCCCCAACCCCGGCAGCATATTCAAGTCCAGGCAAGATGGGACCTTGAGCAACCTGGGTGGCAGGAGGTGTCCCTGCCCTTGGCAGAGGGGGTTGGGACCAGGTGATCTCTAAGGTCCATTCCAACCCCTTAATATTGTACAAGTCTACGTAGACTGTGCTGAACAGTCTGTGGCCAAGGCAGTTTACTGCCTCAGAAACCTCATTTTATTTCATTTCAACAAAAACTGTCTGTCCTTGTGTGGAGAGTTATGTTTTTAATTTAGGGATACAAGACCAAAAGGATGAATAGAAACAAAAAAACTTTATCGAGAAAGATACATATATATTTATATATTATATATGTGTGTGTGTATGTAAATATGTACATATGTATATGAGGTAGTGATTTGGATGTAAACAGTAAACAAAACAATAGAATCCCACAACAATTTAAAAAAAAAAAAAAAAGGACTTTTTGAGATAACAATTGTCCCTTCACCTTGAATGTCCTGTATGCAACAACAGCTGCTACCAGTAGAGGGCTCTGGAGGGGAGTGGTAGGAAGGTGCTGTGAAGTCTGGTGGCCAGAGGGGGGTGGGGAGAGCAGGAGGTTGTAGTGATCTCTGTTGACCAGCAGGAGGTGACCGAGGGTAGTAGGAGTTTGCTGGGAGTTGTTTGGTGGGTCGCGGGGGGCTCTTGGAGTAGTTGGGATGCTGTGAGGAGGATCTCTGGGGTTTCAGAGGGCTCCCGGGAGGTTGGAGTGCTGCAGAGGAAGGCAGAGTATGCCAGGGAATCACAGGAGTTCCCGTGGGTTGGGAGGTAGGGCTGAGGGTGCCGTAGGAAGGGATTCAGGGAAACCCAGGGGTTCCAAGGGCTGAGGGGTGCCACAGGTAGGGATCTGGAGAAAACCCAGGGACTTCTGAGAGCTGGAGGGTTTTTTAGCAAACTAGAGAGCTGCGGGTAGGATCCTCTTGGGGCAGCGATGGTGAATAAAATCCTCAGAGGCTGCAGCTGCAGGCGGCAGAAGGGCAACAAAAACTGCTGGAGTCTGGAGGAGGCAGCTGGAGACTGCGAGCAGTAGCTAAAATGGTGGAGGCAATGGCAGCGATGGTGGTGGAGACGCCACCTTCTCTATACTGGAGAGTTCCAAATGAGCCACCTGTCATGGCAGCTGAGATTTATATGGAGTCCAGAATCCTTTGCAACTGCGCTTGTGCCATCCTTTGGATTCGCCCTGCTGCTCCTTGCCATGAGGCATGGCTTTGCTCCGTATTGGGTGAGCTACTGCCGCATCTGCCCCCTCCCTGGGCCTGCCCCGCCTCCTCCCGGCTCCTGGGCACAGGAACTCAGCCCCTGTCCTGTCATGTGGCTTTGCTAAGACGGTGGCAGCGGAGACCCCCTCCCTGGGTCCACTCCATCCCTGCCCAACTCCTGTCTGTGCCCGAGGCAGCTGCTGAGCTGCCCAGAGCTGCCACTGCTCTGCAGGACTGGGCAGCAGTGTCTGCCTGCACCACACCTATGCTGCAGTGCCAGCCCATCTGGGGACTAAACCCTCCTCTGTCCCCATGGAATGGCAGCAGGGACCCTGGCATTGGTACCAGCCCCAGACCTCTGTGGTACCATTCCAGGAAAACCAGCCCGTACAGATGCCACCAGACTGGGGCTGGTCCTTCCCCAGAGCAGTGCATGGCAGCCATGGCAGCCACCACACTGCGTCTCTCAACCAGTGGCAGTAGTGACCATGTGGGGCAGGGCAGGGGCAAAGGTGGCCCCCAGCCCACCGCAGAGACATGCAGGAACAACCAGCAGTGATGTGGCCGGTGTGCTGTCCCACTTATCACACTCCCGCTCTTCACCGCAGTTTCACCCAGGGCTCTAGTGGGAACTCAAAGCAGCCATGGTCCTGGCCACCGCCAGTGTGGAGCCCACAGGGCAGGGGAGGAGGAAGAAAATCTGGTTTCCCCTGGGGCCCGTGACGGCAGGGACCCTAGTACGGCTCCAGTCAGCCACGGCCCCACTCCAGTAATCGGTCCTGGGGAAGCCACGGGGGAACCCTCTCTCCGCCTCAGGTAGCCAGTGTGTTGGAACAAAACTGCTGTGGGTTTCCTGGTTCCTCAGCGCTGGGTCACTATGGGAAGTCCTCCCCCCACTCCCCCTCTCTCCCCCCCCAAAAAAGGTTTATTTTATTTATCTTGTAAAAGAACAGATTTAAAACACTTTCTACCCATACCACAGTCTAACTGTGTAATCTTGATGTTTGAGGCATATAGGTAATTTGCAATCATGAAAACTTTCATCACTGTGAGAAGTACTCTGGTTACTACAGGACTAGGAAAAAGCAAAATCTTGCTGGGGAGAAAAAAATAAAAATTTTACTTTCAAATTCTCATTCTTTAAAGGAATAATATAAACCCCCCCAGCATAAAGAACCTGTCTGAACTGTCAACATTAATAAAACCCCCTTTACTATTCTATATATTGCTGTTTCAGGACAGGAAGTGAAGAGCTGTAATATCTATTGGAAAGTTTTTCATTATCCTGGTAGTAATGTCACTTGCGTGAAAATAAAGAAATATTTAAGTTTAGATTCAGAACTTTTTCTAAATATTATAAGCTTGCCAACCCAAGTTTTTTTTATAGATGCCTGACATTTCTGAGAATAACTCTAATAGCTTTTAATAAACATCATATCCTAAATGTATCTTTCTTTGCTCAATGGCACACTAAACTGCTTTAACACAGGTCAACTAAAGTATTAAGGGAATATACTTATAATAAAAATACTTTTTTTTTGTTCTCCCATTCGTACATTATTTTGTGTCTATTAAGAATCTTTTGTTTACTTATTTTTGTCACTACTGTTGTTACTACTTTGGTGAATTATATAAGGTTAAAATAAACAAAGTAACAAAAAAAATTAAGGAAATACAAAACAAAATACAATATTGAATGTGAAATACAGAGAAAAATAATAAAAAAGAAATTAAATAAATACGTGATCTTAGAAACACAGAAATATGCAAATGACTACTACTCGGTCCATTAAAATTTGTTTACATCTGAACATACTTGTAGGTTTGCATCTCTTAACATTTTGATTAGATTTTAGCTTTTCTTTCTAGTATTCCTTTCTAATATGAAAAATTGATCAACCAATACTAAAACGTATGACTGTGGTCTTCTAGTTTTATGTAACAGATTCTGAGGCAATTGATAGCTGACTATCAACCACGTTTCTGAGAAAACATATCTGCACAATTACAAGGTTATGTGATCTTCCAATTTTCTAAATAAGTCATTCTTGTTTCACTAATTATATTACAAAAATAAATAAATTAAAAAAATTGAGAGCCTGGATCTGCAGGTACAGTAAGAACAGTGTATGATCTGGCCCTTTCAGCATCTTCACTGATACTCAAAATCTAAATGTATCTGTCTGCAATGTATTTTTTATACATAAATTGGTAGCTTAATTCAATTGTCAAAACTTAAATGTGTAGAACTATTTGAAACACCCTGTGCTATGCAAAACATCTACACAGGGTTTGAAAATATCAGATAGAACCTTTTCTTGCTTTGCCCTAAGATACTCGATTCACTAGAAGTTAGGTCAATCACCCTACTGTATCTCCAGTTTCACTAAAAATTTGCGTTGTTGAAATTGAATCAAGTTTCTAGACAATGTTGCAGACAATGTGTAGAGGGATTATCATCCATCCAACAGATATATCTAATTGAGGGTGAACTGAATTTTTTATGACTCTTATGAATGTGCTGAGAGGATCTCATTGAATTTGTGAGTACTTAGACTTCTGTGTAAGCAGCTATGGTCAGAACTTAGACCAAAACACCTCAGTTTAGAATGATTACCAATTTTTTTTAGGAATATTGAAAGGAAATGGGATAAGGAAAAAAGCCTGAGAGAGAACAGATTAAGATAAGGTGCTATAGAATGAACTGATGTAGAGAAACCTTGTGTGTCTAACCCCTGTGAAAGGGTCTACATGATAAAACAAGAAAGAAAGCATGTCTTCATTACAAGAGAAGAAAATGAATATGAGACTATATTATCAGGCACATTGTTTCATGATTGTTCTTTTGTCTATGCTATCTCTTTGGTACAATGGTAGCAGACAGTAAAAAATTACCACTCCATAGTGACTTAATTAAGCAAGCAGCAAATAAAAGAAAAAAATGTTGATCCAAAACTGTATGCATTACTAATTCATTTTTGGAAAGGGGGAGAAAGCAGGTGAGCTTCTCACCTGAATCTAAACTAAATGTGTTTAATCTAAATCAACCACTTCAATGAATTTTGTTACAATTAATCACATTCATTGGATAGAGTTGATGATCCACACAAAGAGGTCAGACACTGGTCTGGGGCAGAGCTTAAAACAAAAACATGTCAATAATGCAGATTAGTGGGAACTGGGAAAATACTGGGGATGGCATAGACTCAGTGGTAAGAGAAGTGAAGTGAGCTATAACAGTGAAAGGAAGTAATGTAGTGAGAAGAAGAGAAACAGCAAGGCATGGAGTGGCACTGAGATGAAGATACTGTGAGAGAAGAGACATGGGAACAGAGAACCACAAATCACTGGCCAGAGCAGTCCCTAATGGCTGCAGGTTGGCATGCTCTTCTCAAAGCATGGTTCTCCCTGTGTAGCCTAGTACAGAGCCTTGGTTTCCCCAGCTACCCACTTTCCTGTTGAAGCCAGAGGCATCAAATCCTTCTTGAATACACTTTGCTTGCCTTGTCTGTGTTATCTCCCAGACAATCTCCTATAAACTGGGAAAAAAATGCGCCTCATCCTCTCAACCTACATTCTCATCTTGTTGGATGAGACTGTTTTGGCAGAGCTGGTGCTTCTGTTGGTGATTCAATCATAAACAGGTGCAAAAATCTCATGCTCATCCCCTAGGAAAGGCTGCTCAGAAATGTCTCTAGACTTAATTTTATTGTTGTCATCTTGGTGAGAAATTCCTTTTCATGTGTGACAGAGGGAAAGGGACAGGGATAGTGGCAGATGACTGAAAACATATATGAAAATGGTCAGTGGTTATATATACTTTCTTAATATTTTTATTTTTTTTCCAAGTCAGCCTATATGCACCTCAGTTCACAATATTTTTTTTTAAGAAGAAGGTACGAAAGGGCACAAATCATACAGTCTGATACTACGCATATTTAAAATACAGCTTTGTGGTCATTGAAGAATTGATCCAAGACTTACTGATGAAATTGAGCCTTAACCAACCAATATGACTTTTATAATAGATGGAATAGATAAAGATTTTCTGCTTTACATGCACATTGAATGTTTGTATACCTTTTCTTTAGATTATGAAAGGAAGGTTTATATAGCTGCAATTCGGTAGAAGTTTTTAATGCTCCAGGTAAAAATAAAAGGTGACTGAATATACTGAAGAATTTATTAACTGAGCCTGGTTCTCTGAGGGTTTTTATCAGCAAGATCCACTGACTGAGCTGAAAAATCTGTTCTGATATATTCTCGCACAAGACTTTTTTCATGAATAGACCTTTTAAGATTTACTTTAAAAGTTTCCTGCGGTCTTAAATACAAGCTAGCAATATTTAAAAGACACAAAGGACTAGGAGGTGGTCAATTCTAATTTAAATGAACTACCTCATTCTATCCTTTTCTTTTAACCATAATAAATCATATTTGCTGTTAATACATTGTTAAAAGCACTGCAGAAAATAAAAGCTATGCTATTCTTGTGCTGCTCCTTGGCAGTAGAAGGTCCACTCTAAATTTCTCTTACTGAAAGATTTTGATCATCATTACTTGTGGCATGAAATAGATCAAATAAAATGCCATATTCAGGGTAACAGCAAATAGCAAGCATTAGTAGGCATTAGCTAAAAAAAAAAAAAAAGAACTTTGAAACAGAAGAGACCAAAAGGAATGTTTGGTTTCCTTATACTTTGTAGTCTCAAATTTCTAATCCAAAAGACAAGATTTAATTATTTCTTATACTAACTAATGGAACTTCCTCTTTAATCTCAATTCATTAAGTTTGATAATAATAGAAACTCATATGAACAGAATTTTTATTGCTCCTTTGTCCTATGATGAGGTGAGAACATGAGAATGCATGACTGTTGCTCATCTATCTCTCAACAAGAATACTGCTTTAAGGCAATTATCTGTGCTTTGCTACCATTAGCAAAAACTAAGTCATGGGAAACTCACCCACTATACTCCTGCAGTTGTAAGGGCCCCCATAATTCTCCTTACAAAGCTGTAGGTTTGTAAGTCAGTGTGCTGTTTTTGGCTGGAATAGAGTTAATTTTCTTCATAGTAGCTGGCACAGGGGTATGTTTTGGATTTGCATCAAAACCAGCACACTCAACAATGTGCTTCATAAATAATAAGTGCAAACCTTTCCATAGAAATGCATATCTCTATATAAAAGATAGAGGCATCTTAGTTTCATATCTGACATTTCAAACTATATTTGCTTTAGCATTCAAAATCCTTCCACTCCTACTGCTATTATACAGCCACCTCTGCAGTGCTTAGTCACTATCAGAAGATGTGAGTAGAAGATCTGTAAGGGTAGATTTCTGTAGCCTTAGCACTCCAAATGTACAGATTTCCAACTAGATTTCTGATTCTGCTCTTACCAAGTAGATATGCCAGCTCTTAGCACTTTCCATTTCTAATCTTCTTCTGTCATGTTTTTGTTGTTGAAATAAATTGCAAGCAGCATATTTGGAGTATCGGGAAGAATAAGCAAACTTTCAGACTTGACAATAATTGCATCTTTTATGGCAGGATTTGATGTCTTCTGTATTCACACCTATCTTTAATAAAAACAACTAAGCAATGACTAGCAAAAATAAGCCTTATTCTTCCTTCTACTCATCATATTCTCTTTGGCAATTTAAAGTAGTATACATAGCAGTCACATGATTTCTTAACTAAGCAAAGTACACAGGAACAGCAAAAACATAACAGTACAAGATATATTTCTATATTTGAAGAGAAATTTTCAAAAAGTAATAAAGCACCTAAGTAATAAATCGACATTATGAAACAATGAAGACTACTGCGCATATTTTTAATATAAAAGAATTACTATGACAAGCACAGATCAATAGATACTGGAGAAATAGTGATAATAGTTAATTTTCTGATGTTAGATGCTGCAATAACTAAAAAAACCCTGAAATTTGAGTCAACAATCCCTAAAATCATCCTACTTTATTAATTGTACAGTATCTTTCAATTAATTGGGCCACACAGTAGCACACATATGCACTCAGATACATATGATTTCTTTTACCTTGTACGGGCACTTCACACAGAAATAACCATTAATTCCGAATCAGATTGTTGGAGAACTCTATCAAACATTATTAAAACCTGGTTGAAGATTGTCCTCTGAGGACAACCTTTTCCCTTTTTGAGAGGGAGTGAGTTACATATGTTGGTGTGAATATGTCAGACATTGAGTTATATATGTTGGTGTGAATGTGTCAGACATCCTGACAAGGATTAGTCAAGGATAGATTGACTATAAAAGCAGTTTCTAAAACTCACTTACTCCTTACCCTTTTCAACCATCTACCATATGGTGTAACTCTAAGGGATCTATAGACTAGAAATCAGACTGAAAGAAATTGATAACCCAACAGTAAAAAAACAAACCCACTCCATTCTATGGTGAGAATGAAGCATCTTTATGAAGCACAACTATATCTATAAAAGGATATGAGTCCTCTGACTAAGTGTAAACATTTGTAGATACCTACACAAGAGCTTATGTTCCCGAGTTCCATTTGCTGCTTAAACCTATATTTCTAGCACCATCTAAGATACTTGGATAATTCTAGTTTCTCTTCTGCCCCTTCAAGAGAGCATGCTTCTGCTTTGTCTCTACCATTCTTGAGCAGAGGCTCTGGAGACTATTATGTGAATTAGACAACATAAAACGCCTATATCAAGACAATTCAATTGAGCCTCTATGTTCTTTTTAGCAGTGTGACCAGATGTAGTTATCTCCAAGAATGCCATTGCTCTTTATTAGTTAAAAAAAGAACCTAACAATGACCAGCTGATACATAGTAATCCCTATTGGAGATGACAAATTCAAGTCATATAAATTCCTTTCCAGGACCTTTATGAAACAACTCCAAAAAGATATAAACTGATGAACAAATATCAAATAATGTATTTCAAGAGCTACAAGTATTTTTTTCAAACAATGTTTCAGTACTCTTAGACAAAAACAGGACTTCTCCTGTTACTTATGAATTAATATTGGTAAAAATTAAGGTAATATGAAATAGAAACACAAATGAAATCAGAAATAACATTCACCTTTTATTGAAAAATAACAGTCAGCCATAGTCGTAAGGTAACACAATTTGCAATCATGTCAGTTTAAAAGTGAACTGGAGTCTTGCAAACCCAGAAAACATTTTTTTCTTTCTTTATGCATAGGGTTTTTTTCTAAATGCATGCTTAGATAAGTGATGTGTCATAAATAAAAGCACAAAAAAAAATCCATAGGTGCACTGTATTTTAGCAGAGGTCACTTTAAAACCTTTCATGAATAAAAGGTAGTTCAGTTTTGATAACAGAAAGGTGGTGACTTGTGCAATGAGGAATGTAGGAAGACTTTGAAGGAAAATCTTAGTGTCACAGTCTATTTATAATTTATATTCACAGATGGCAAGATAAGTGGTGTGACAAGTAGAAATAATCACTCTGTCATTTTCACTAAACCTTTTCTCTACAGATGTGATGATCACAGTTTTTTCATCATCGTAAGAATACAAAGTTATAGGATTTTTTACTACTGCTCTTGAAGAGAAACTTCCTGATTTTTTGCTTTTGACTTTTTGAATTACAGATTCATCTTGCATTAAGAACTGAATTTTTCTACTTCTTGATATGCCAGTATTTTAATATTGAAATAAATTCTTGGTTTTCAGTCTTGCAAATATTGCTCTGTCTTAGATTGCTCCATCATGGCTGTCTATGACCTGCAGAATACAGACCTCTTGGTCAGAGTGGTGCCCTTTGTATTTGTACATGATACACTCAAAACACATTCTCCACTATTACTTGCAAGACATATACAGAGAAATTGTGATTTGTTTAGGTTTTTTTTTCTATAATTTTCCTTTCATATGCAGGCACAATTTTTAAAAGCTTCTTAAACTGTTGCCTTCAAAGTCTATGGTGTGTCTCCTTTGTTTCTCTTTTTGAGAGTTGTAACAAAGCCTGATGTTTTTCCTTTTTGTCTGAAATCTTGTTTTTCACGAGTACAATTAAACTACTTCCAGTTATACCACAATTTCTGTAATAATAATAATAAAAATATTGTGATATATTTGTTACAATTAATGCATTATTTAGTGAGGCAAATGGTCAGCTAATAAAAACTGAAGTAGCTATAATCCAAAGTGCTATAATCAAACTTCTTCTCCAGGATGACCAGACCAAGTGACCTCAACTGTTCCTCTTATATCTTTCCCTCTCAACCTTTCAATATCTTCATTGCCCTCCTTTGGATGCTCTCTAATAGTTTAATATATTTCTTGTGTTGCAGTTACCAAAACTTCACACAATATTCGAGGTGAGGCCACACCAGTGCAGAGCAGAGCGGCACAATCTCCTCCCTCGACCGGCTGGTGATGCTTTGCCTGATGCCCCCAGCAGGACATGGTTGGCCCTCCTGGCTGTGAGGGCACTGCTGACTCATATTCAACTTGCCATCGACCAGGACTACCTTTCCACACTGCTAATTTCCAATCATTTGCTCCCCAGGCTGGACATATATACCGTATTCACATTAATAAACTGTTCCCCTTCTCCCAGCCCATTCATGTCCCACCTATATAGAGAGGATATAATACACAGAGAAAAATACTTAGAGCACACTAAGACCTTATGTACTGAAACATGTACATACTTGTGCTCCAATATAAAATATGCATTAATTTTAGCATTTTCATGGCAGTATATTGTTTTGTAATGAAATATCTAAGATTTTTCTAATTTTTTTTACCTTTTGTTAAACTTCAGTTCTCAACTGTTAGTGTTATTGAATCTTTAATTTTTGATTTTTATGAGTTATGAAGATAATATAATCTAAAAATAAAATCTATTTGGCCTTCAACATGCTTCATCTTCCTTATAAATAGCTCTGCTGCTAATTTCCTTAATTTTTTTATATTCTTGAAGATAGGTTATATATACTTCCTTTCAGTGAGGTAATTTAATTGCATCAAAATTCCTGTGTGATTTTCTATTATTGATAATTTTCATTCAATAATAGCATGACAATTTTTGCCCCATTTAATTTATGGGTTTTATATTAAGATAATATTTCATTTAATTCAGTTGTTATTTTGTAGGTATTGGAATTCTATTAAAAAGGTCAGATTTATTGTTTATATAATTTCTCGGCTTAACTTCTGATGTAACAGCTCCAATCTTTGAAAAGAAACCCAAGAGAAAACGATCAAAACTTTAACACTTGATATAACTACATGTCTTTAGGAACATAGAGCTGTCAATGAGTCTAGATAAAATACAATACCAGGGATGGTTCATGGTTCAGATCTTGTATGTAGGAGGAAAGAAGAGAAATACGATATTCCAACATAATTCCTGAAAATGCATTTTAATGATATGAATAATTAATTACTAAAATAGTTTACCTTTGGGATCTGCATAGAACAAATTTACATACATCTTTTAGAACATATCAGGAGTGGCAATGGCATATTTCATTCAGTCTCAAGAAAAGGGAAGGAAACATGCATCTCTAGAGAAGGGCAAAGAACAAGTTAGAAGCTGTTTTACGGGAAACCTGGAAGATCTGTGCTCCTGAGTCTGAAGGCACACTTCAGTCCCATCTAAGTTGTATGTCACAGACTGAGATAAATGTGAACCACCTTCTTCTATCCTTTCTCCACCATTTTGGTGAATTTAGAAGAGATCCAATTACTATGCTGTAAGAGACCCACAAAAAGTAGTGGGGGTGGGTTCCAAGAAACTTCCAAGAAACACGGAACTGCTAATGGTAACTTTGGACAAAAAAAATCTGCTTCCAAGCAGACCTATGCAAAAAAATACCTGACTGAATACTTTTCTACCCTGTTTTTCAAAATAAGCTATTATAACGTTCCTGTCTTTTTGTTTCTCAGAATGGGCACTGAATAACTTGTACTAATTTTTTGTACTGGATGTCTGCAGGCAATGTGGTAGCCATAGAGGTGTTGTGCTACCAGGTGGAAAAAATGAGTGTACAGTGTGACTTACTGAGCTGCAACAATGATCTTTACTGCTGCAAACGCATATGCAACGCAACTTGTGCTGAGGTATTTCATGAGTATTTTCAGAAGCAGGAGTAGGCAAATTTGGGTGACATGATGATATATTCACTGAAACAGTGCCTTTCTCTGTATGTGTTGCATCACCAAAAGGTTTCAGAGAGCTTGGGTTGCATGTACAAGGCTACAGGTCAGGCAACAGAAGTATAAAATAAGAAGCATGAGATTACTAAAAGTTATGAAATATGACAACAACTTTAGATTTCTAAGGATTTACATCTTGCAAATCTAGTAACTTCTGACAGACAGCCAGTAATTCAGGGGACAGAAGGCACCTGATGTAATGTTCAAAAGTTTTTTTTTTCAGTTTTGATCTACTTGTTTTTTTTCTGGAACATACTGACATTGTGTCTCATTGTAAACAGATGACGATTAAGCAATGTTAATTAACCAGAACCAATGCATGATAAATGCTTCTTTGTGCCCAACAGTATCTTTTGGTCTAAAGGTTACAGAGAAGCTCTGCTTTTAATGACTGGTATTTTCTAGTAAGAAGACAATTATGTCACATGGGGCATAGTTTCCTAAAATTGTGTAAACATTATGAAAACAGACCAGTTTTTATAGGTTTTTTTAACAGATCAAGATTACCTAAACTTTACCTAAACATTATCTAAACATTTAGGTGACTAAACTTGTTAAGCATGTGATCATCCTACATGCACGACCCCTCACCCTCTGAGTAGACAGGTGCCCATGTTTCACCTTTTACTTTACAGAAAGTGAAGCCTGTGTGGATAACCTACATGAAGTCTGCTGAGGTGACCTTTAATATAAAGCTGGGCAACTAGATCACAAAATTTTAAACCAGGAATCTTCCTGTCTCAGTGTCTTTGATCTCTTTGCTTTCAGAACAACTTGTTCAAATTCATCCAAGCTGCTGTTAACTTGACAAACAGTACCTCCTGTTTCTGAAGTAAGAGAAGTAACTACTAAATTATGATTTTGAAACACTTGTGATCAGTTCCATTTCCTCCAACAAGTTCTTATCTTCTAAGTACCTCTGTACAGACAGCATCCTGAAAGCATGGAAACAGCCAATATTTCTGCCTTTTCCTGTGTGTCATACGGGGTGCATTAGCCACAGACACAAGATATATGTCTTATATATTCACTGAGGAAGATAACAGTATAAAATATGGATAGGATCATCCCTTAAATTCTATATATCTGTGTACACCCCTCACCCTCTGTCTCACATCTGCCTTCACATGTGGGCAGATAATATAGTCTTCTCAGGTTTCATGTACTGTTTGACTGCGTTAGTCAGACATAGTGTACTCTTTTGATTATTTTTCATTAAAGTGCAGCTACTATGTATCCATGTATTTTGCAGAGACAACAGAACTAGCGTATTAATTGCTTTACTTGTGAAACTTAGCATATTATATTATCACATGGTAGATAAACTTGTAAAATGTGCTTCGTTAAGTGACAAGTGATAGAGGTTATCTCAGTTGTTCATACTTAAAAAAAACCCCAAAACTTATACTCATGGTGTTTAATGATTACAGAGCATCTAAATCAAGTCTTACTGCTATTGGTTTCTACTCACAGCCTTTCTAACTCAGCTTTATATTTTTGTACTACTCCTTATCACTGAAATTAATACTTCTTTACTCATTAATCATAAAAAGTACTACATTTTCACTGTATTTCATGGATTTTTGGGGGAATTTTCCTTTTCAAGGGTCAAAACTAAAACTGAGGTAGAACTTCACATCATTAGGTAGATTGTTTACATGAGTAAAAACATTTAGTGATCTGAAAGCTGTGAAGTACAAAAACATTTTAGAGGAAAAATGGGAGTGGATTTTAGATCTATCTTTGTGTATTTATCTTGAGAAGATGTTAATAATACTGTGCATATGATCAAAATGAACAAGCAAAAAAACACAGAAAAAAACACATAAACAATTTACAGACAAGAAAAATAAATGATAAAAAAATAAAAAGTATCAAGTCTCAGATAAGAGATTAAAAAAAATAGTTTAGCATTAATTTAGAGATTAATTTTGAGTCTTTCCATAAATTGGAAGTTTATCTGAATTTCTCTGAACTAGCTTCAGAATGAAAGCTATTGTTCTGTGAAGAGTGTAATTATGCCAGCTGCTGAAAATATCCTGCTCACACTGGCATTCAACTCCAGTTCAGACTTCTGTTATCAATACCTTTAGTGAATCTTTGGGCCTTTCTGTTAACGACTTGCTTCTCAGAGGGCTAGAAAATGCTTGTCTGTCACAGAAGCCTATTCTGTGCTTTGCCAAACCACATGGATACTGACAGTGACCATTTACTGTTGAGAGATGAATACAGATACTATAGTTGTCATGGAATAAATACTAAACATGAAACAGTATGATCCTCATCACAATAGGCACATTGAGCAGTTCAGTGCTAATGTGATCATATTTCCCAGAAAGCCCTTAATTTTCATTGTCAGATGCCTGTCATGACCTTTCAGATATGTTTACGAAAACCATGCTTTCTTCTTTCTTTTGGAAACCTGGCCAAGCCTTGGATCTCTGCCATTTCATGGAGCTGCCAGCCAGTAGGAGCAGATGAATCTCACGAGAAACAGGTTTTTCTTTGCTAAATTGGATGGTGATTGTATAAGGTGGAAGGACTAATCAATTTAGTTGCACATCCCATGTTATACACAGCACAGGTAAACTTTTAGTAGAATGTGTGTGTGCAACAAGTAATCAAGCATAGCAAACTTCAAAAGGAAGCATATGTCTTATGAAAGATGTAAGAGGAAAGCAGAACTCTAACAATTTGCATTTAGATCATTTAACATAGCTAAACTTTCTAATGTCTCTCTTTATTCTAGTCCTTCTTTACTCCTACCATTTACTTTCCTCAGTTTCAAATTCACTATTTTTTGTCCTGTCTTGTCACTTTTGTTGTGTTGGATTTTATTCCCCAAACCTCATTGCTATTGTCCCTCACACAGGCTTCTTCTGCATCTGCTCCTGAGTCTGATTGAATGTATCGCTTCTTCAAGAAAAAAATTCTACACTATAACAAGATGAGAAGTTTCAAAGTATGACAGATTTAAGGTCAAAGGGAACCATTGAATCATCTGCTCTCACCTCTTACATAGCAGAGGTTATTTCATGCTAGTGTACTTTCATTTCGTGCTACTGTACTTTCATTTTGTGGATATTAGCTTAGTTTTTTTCTTCAACCTTAATTCTTCATGCCTCCATAATATTTTTTTTTTAAATAAGCTTTCCCCTGTGTAAAATTTTCAAACTGGTCATTATTTTTCACAAATATCAATAAAACTGAAAGTGTGGAATTGTGCTTATTTTTCAGCAGAGATTTCAAAGATTCTGGTAATCTACACTACTCTATGACATCTAAAGGACAAAATTCTAATCAATAGAATCTATTGTTGGGTGTTTGTCATGAAGGACATATTGAGAAATAAAGAGGAAGAAATTCACAATTTTAAAATCAGGAAAAATAAAGCAGTTAAACATGTTTTTTACTTCCATTCCACCCACACAGTATCTAAAGACAGCTGAGAAATTCAGCTATAATATTGAATGCCCGCAAGCTATTCAGATGAGTTTAAAAAGCAACTGTGCTCAGTAAGGAAGATTTTTTGTAATATTTCTGTCTTTTTTTTAATGCTAAAATGCAATTGATCATTGAAGTTATTTGAATGCATACTTATGGAGGAAAATGTGATTTTGAAATTCATTACCTGTTTTCATGTTTTCTCGCAGCATATTAATTTCATGCCTTTAGAGACAGAACTGTCCTTCCTCTGTAAATTAGTACATGGTCAGAAACACATTCATATTAACATTTTAAGATATATCATTCAATTAACATAATGTTGATGCATTATGAATGAATAGAAACCAAATTTGACTTTTTTCCACCTGTCAAAATATTACATATTAAAAACACTAGCCCAGAAAATGTGTATGGATTTTCTAGAATTAAATCAGTGTGTATACTGTTTACATAAATTGACATTTCTAAACAATATCTTATAATAAAGACTATGGCAATATGTCTTCCATAAACACAAAAGTTTACACTTCTATTCTTGAAGCAGGCATGATATCTATCATATCATGAAAATGGTATAATAATCTTTTATGATATGGCAGGTTTTAGAAATACTAGACTTAGGCAGCAATACTATTTTGCAACAACTTACTTCTTAGTTTTCTATTCTGGTCTACAGAAAAAAGGAACAGACTTTTTTTAGTAAGCCAATTAAAACAGCTTTGAAACTTTTAACATGTGAAGGGTAAAATACATCCCGAGTTTACTTTGGTTTTGATGTAATAATTACTGGAATAGGTTGTCGTTTCCTTGTCTATGTTTGAGCAGTCATCAAAACCCCAAAATCACTATATCAGGTCTGGCTGAGATGGAACTCATTTCCCTACAGCAGCCCTCACAGTGCTGTGCTTTGCAGTGGTAGCTAGAAAGGTGTTGATAACACATCAGTGTTTTGACTGCTGGGAGGGGACACAACCAGGCCAGCTGAACCAAACTAACCAAAGGGATATTTCATACCGTATGACATCAGCTCAGACATTAAAGCAAAGAAAAGGAGGAGGAAGAGGGGGGTATTGTCTACATTGTCTACAGCAGTTGCCTGCTGAGAAATTGTTACTTGTGCAGAAGCCCTGCTTCCCGGGAAGTGGCCAGACATTACTAGGTATTGGGAAGTAGAGAATAAACCTTGTTATTTTCTTCTTTGCTCATGTGCACACAAACTTTTGCTTTTGCTTTACTAAACTGTCTTATCTCAAACTATGAGTTATTTTCCATCTTATTCTCTCTCCCCTGTCCAGCTGGGGAGGGGAGCGATAGAGCGGCTTGGTGGGCACCCAGTGTCCAGCCAAGGTCAACCCACTACAATCACAAATGTTTCAAGTGTGTGTTTCAGTTTGACTTTAGTCTTCTGGAAGAAAAGGTGTAAGGAAGCAAAAGTCATATTTCTTTGAAACTACATCATTGGGCAACCATATATCTGAGATAAGCAAATACATAAATAATTCCAACGAGGTTTCATGTGTTGAACAGAAATGCACATATATAGACACTTTCATATCTTCCGTTATGTGTTACCCTATGATTAAGTGGATAAGAAAGACATCCTCACTGGTCTCCTAATCCAGAAACCAGCTTAATACAGACAAAACATATGATCATTTTAAAGATGACTGAAAGAGATTCTAAAGGATACAGACATAGGAAAGAGTTAGGGAAAAAAAAAAAAAAAAANAAAAAAAAAAACAAAAAAAGAAAATCAAAGTGTGATACAACAAAATAGAACTTTGGCTCCATTTTTTAAAATATATAGCCTTCTTTTATTTTTCAGTCCATTTTACTAGATATTAAAAAAATGTTGGCACCTTTTAAAAATCAGCAGAAAATTGCTCGTTGACAGAAGATAGACTCAACTAATTTTTTACTGGACAGCTACTCATAAGTATGCATGAAAGCAACAAGGGAAAAACATTGTCACAAGAGTTTCAGAAAAATACAGTCACAGCAGATTAGGTCAAAGGTCATGCAGATGCAAGTGAAAATCAAACCACAGAATTGCAAATGGAAGGGTCCTTAGCATTACAAAGATCAAGGCATCTGTGACACTGTGCAACAATCCACTGTTTGATTTCCCCAAGGGAATCACTATTGTTCAAGATACTGGCCAACCGAATTGATGAGCAGACCTAAAAAAACTTCAAAGCTTGCAAGTTGTAAAATTTAAAAAAAAAATTTATTCCCCACAGGGAAACAGAAAGGACTCTCAAGCACCCCGTTCCCTGTCATCCCCCCCATGAATAGCGAAGCACGCTTAAATGCACATAGATTATACATATGCATAAATACTCATGAATAAACATACACATTACATCATCCTTTACATCATTACATCATTGACTAATTAGCATAGTCGACACCCATCTCCTCCCAGATCCTCACCCCTCTTGGGGGTCTTCTGGTGATCTTTTGGGGTCTTGTCATCACCCTCAGCCTAGAGAACACTCTGTTATAAACACTGCTAACCACAAACTTGTTTGATTTTTTGAGACGCCAGGAAGTCTAGAGTGTCTGCCTGCTATCTCCCTCTCCCTGTCTCACTGTCTCTTGTTTTGTGACTATGCTTTTCATTCCAATCTTATCATTACCTAGGCAAGAGGAGGGAAGAAAAACTACATAAAGATCTAACTTAGCTTAAAACCTATATTAAAATTAAAAAATAAACCTATATTTCCAAATCACTCTTAGGTCTAAATTTTGTAACCTGCTGTCATCAGGGGCAGTCTGCCACTGTGTAAGCTGCCCCAGACTGTTTCAGAGCTCAGAGATCACCTTGGAGTTAATGCATGCTTTCTGCTCTTTATGTTGTTACCAAGCACAACAATACAGTTATACCTATAGAAAGTTATTAAACCATAGTTTCAGATACGAAAAGTATTAAGATAGGATGTAATGCTGAACATAATAGCCCAGAAGCTGATGGCAGCAATCTGACAAAGATGCAATACAGGGGACTTATACTTAAGGGGAGTTATGTACTTTCTATGTACTAAGTTAGTGGTTGGTGCAGTGAGCAATTTCAGCATGAAGGATGCCTTGATATGTGGTTGTGCACTGCTGCTGCAATTCATTCAGCAACTTCTTTGTCACTTGCCGGAAAGGAGAGTTTTATAC
>WEIV01002912.1:49693-72905 GCA_013390005.1 Calyptomena viridis
AAGAGAATCAAAACATTCCAGAGAGAGAAAAGGTGAAGATAAAGGGTATAGAGATCCTATTAAGAAGACTGAACAAGTCTTACTAGATAAATAGAGAAAAATCAGTAGAAAAGAGGGAAGTTGACTCTGAAGAAAATGTCAGATGACATAGAAAAATAAAAAGAGGAGAAAAAGATACAGTAATTAATTTATACTAGATGTGAAAAAACCTGTGAAAAAACTGTGTTCCTCCAAAGTTATATTCATTCAACATATGAGGTTCCAATTCTTTACACTGAAGAAAATGAAGAAAATCAAGAGCATTGAGGCTGAATTCTTACCAGAAAGTTTTTTTTCATTGGAAGTGTAAATCATTAAGCACAGTAAATAGAAAAACAAACAAACAAAAAAAGCTTTTGAGAAATGATTTTTTTTCAAAATTGTAGAAAAATATTCTGTATTTAAATCAGTTTATGAAATTGCAGAGAGAGGAACTGACTTGGCATAAAGCATTGTGTTTATTGCTTCCTTTTTTTTGTTCTGTGTGCTTGTCATCAAAACATGACACCTTATTACTAGGAAACGATTCAGCTTTCAGATGAAGATAAATTAGTGTACATGCAGTAGAGAAACAGAATGAATTAAAATGCAAATAAAGGTTCCATGATGAAATATGCTAAGTTGAATTTAAAATAATTTTCTTATTATTCAGTCTTCATTCTTTGTAAGAGTGGTTTATTCTTTTTTGTCTTTAAAATCTGAAGGCATAACAACATTCAGACATTCTGAAAGAACTTTGTTGAAAAAAAACTACTATTAATCTTCTGCTTCAGTAATAATTTTGGATTACTACAATTTAACTGCTTTATTCTAAGATTCTTCTCAAAAGAGAGAAGTTAACATTAGGTTTTTTTCACATAAATTTTAAACTTGATATTCACCATTTTGCAGACAAAATTAAGAAGAAAATACAAATTAAATTTTCCAGCAATTTCTTGATTTCCAGGAAGTATTCTTGTTGTCTGTGTTAGGGACAGCATCTTCATCAGTCACCTGGTCAAGGAGATGGAATGCAACAGCTGCAATTTTGTAGATGATACTAAATCAGGGGGAAATGATGATATGTTAGGGGCTAGGTTGCCATTCAGACAGACCTCATTAAGTTCTGCAGCAACAAAATGCAAAATCCATCCTAGTCAAACTAACCTCATGACTCAGAATAGGCTCAGAACTGGTTGAACAGAAAGGGGTTTTTTATGCAAAAGGACACGGGATTTCTCGTGTAGAATAAGCTGACCATGAGCCAACAAAATTACTAGCTGGGCTGTTTTAGCAAGAATACAACCAACAGGTCAAGGAAAATATTATTCTGCTCTATTAGACACTTGTGAGATTGCTCTGAAATACAGAGTCCTGTTTAGGACTTTCCACCACAGGGAAATTGTCAGTGAATGGGAGAGAGTCCAGTCAAGGATGCCAAGGTGCTCAAGGATCTGAAGCATAAGATGTAGAAAGAAAGACTGAGAGAGTAGGACTTGTCCAACCTGAGGAAGAAAACACTGGGGCAGGAAGCTCACATTATTCCACAGCTACCCTGTGGTTGTGAGAAGGGAAATTTCTACTGGATATAGCTGCTCTTCACAGTGAGAGGTTAAGCACTGGAACAGCTTACTTCAAGATTGTGCAGAATTTCTGTCTTTGAAGATGTTCATAATTCACCTAAATAAGACCATGAACAATCTGAACTAATTTTGAAGTTGCTCCTGCTTTGAGCAGGATGTGTGACTAGGTCACCTTTGGAGGTCCCTATCAACCTCTTTTTTTATATGATTTTGTGATTCTTTCCATTTTAGTATATTTCATAACTTTTTTCATTTCAGTAACCATTTTGAAAATCTTATCTATTGGCTCTGTATGAGTATGTGCGTATGTCTGTGAACCTATGATTATACATATATACATACATTTACATTATATGCAGAGATGTAATGAGCAACTCATTAATTTCCCAGAAGGTTAGTGTAAATCCTGTCAAGATGAAAACCTGAATGTGTATAAGCCGAAATGTTATTTATGTTAAAGCAGCTATTTTAAGTCTTGGACTCACTATATTTCTAAACTGAACTCATCTTTCCTCATGTGTTTAGTTATAAATCAGCCATTTAGCATTTAAAACATGGCTTATAAGCATCTGAAAAGAAGTAAAGGAAAGTATATTAATTTTAGGGTATTGAATTTCTCCCTAATACATTTAAATGGTTCTTTGGGAACTACTTCTGATGTTACAATTATGTGAAAGCAGAGCTGTAAGCTCAGGAAAACTGTTAAGAGGGTGTGACATTCTGGTTGCTGCTTGAAAATGAGGATAGCTGATATTATTATTTCAATAGCTTTCTGTCTGATCATTGCTTGGCATATTTTCTTATCAGTTTGAACCTTTATTATCCACAAAATATTATATATATATATAAAACAGGATGCTGGAAAAGCAGATCTATTTCTCCAAAATAACTCAAGGTCCTTAAGAGAATGTGTGAAAATTATTTTTAGTATGATTTCAAACAGCATTTGGAAAATCAATTGATTTTAGTATATTTAAAAGAAGTTACTTCCTTAGGAATTTACCTAAATTAGTCCTTACCTACTTCATCAGTATTAATTTAGATATAGTTTAGTTCCATGTAGAATGATAATGTGACAGAGTTCAGTTCATGCAGTGGCTTCATGACTTCTTTCATTAGACTGTGGTCAAAAACTACTTTTGTAAGTTTCAAAAGCTCATATATTTAATTGCTGTCATTCTAAGTTAAACCTGTGTTAAATATTGATATATTCTATTTGTATTGTAGACCCACCATTTCCTGATTTTCTTGGTTGTCATGACTGCCAAAATATTTTCAGTCATGTTTAATAAGAAAAGAAATCAAAAGCATATGTATGAGTGATTATGCAATCAGATAACTTTCAGAGGTATTTAAAATTCTCATAGAACCAATAAATCAATGTAAGTGAATGACTGAAACATTTACATGTGTTTCTGAGTACCATGAAGGGTGCATACTTTCAAGAAGTTACAAAAAACTCCACTGGTATCCAACAATGAAAGAGAAAGTTATTAAATTGTTAGAACTTTTGAAATGTATCAGAACTCATTGTTTCTTCATTTTACCGAAGAAATGAAAAAAAAAAATCTTATCAAATTTGAACTTTTTCACATAACAAAAAATAACTATCTGTAATGACAACTTATATACCAGGTCGTCGATGCAATTCCAATTGGTCACATTGCTAACAATCCCTGAGAATAGCAGCTTCTGAAAGAAATTAAAGAAGAATCTGAGCTATAGAACTGCTGACACCATTCTGAAAACAATGTACCTAGCTGTAAATTCTAACTGACCCCGGGTACTTTGTGACAGAGTTCCTAAGGTGATTTTTTCCTTGTAAAATCTTCTTTCTGACTTTTGGCTAGAAAATAATTATTCTTTACCTGCTCTATTGATTCAGCTTTTTATAGGATCGTAAAGGTTGTTCTTCATGTTCTTCCCCTTGAATTTTGTCCAAACTCCACTAAGTCTCTTAAAAAGAAAAAGGGAGAGAGATTTTCACATCATAGGTCATAAAAACAGTTACTTTTTTTTACATTTTCACTTTAAAAAGAAGGAAACAATGAAAATTTTCTTTATGCCTTAGATAACCTGCTACGCATCAGTTTAATAGTATTCTACAGGTGTTTCAAAAATATATATGTAGATGAGTATTATTTATTTATGCAAGTCACAGAGACTACAATAGAAATCTAGACAAAAAATACTAAATATTTTCTATATATTTTTAGTATGTTATTTACCTTCCATGAACACAAAGAAGTGACCGGTACTGCAGAACTCATTCCAAAAAAATGTCAGATTTTCTTTTTTACCTTTGATGAAAAAATAAGATGATCCTAGTATTTACTGTGTTTTCTGTAGTCACTTATGGGATGAAGTCATTTATTGTATTTTCTAAAAGAAACGCTGAATTTCAACATGTAGTAGCATAAGTACATTGCCTTTCCATGGGTGAATTCTGCTGTCCTTAATCCTGTATTTATGCTTCCAAAGCGATATATAAACTCTTTAAAAACAATTAGAGGTGACCAATGCGACCTGGACATTTGGACTTACAAAATGTATTTATCAAAATGTGTATACATGTAAGCATTTAATTTACCAGAATACTTTTGGTAGATGAAGATCTGGCTAAAATTTCCCTGTGACTCCTTTATAGTATTTCTGAACAAAAACACATGTTCAAACATGGAATTGGAGACATATGTTAATATGTGTGAATGCAAGCAGAGTTTCCTACACTAGCACACACATTACTGGAGACAGCATAACATTCTCAGCTGTCATTTTGCATTTCAAGAATAAGAGTATATTCAGGGACATAGATTCTAAAATAATATCAGCTGCTAAAAATCACTGATTTCAGAGTTAGTTTGTGAAAGAATTGATAGAAGATTCACCTTACACCTGCATCTGAGTGTAGCGAAAACAGATTATTGCCTAGGGCAAAGGATGGATGGAATCAGCAGAAGGACTATGCAGCTTCTAACATCTTTGCCTATTCCATTGCACTGAAAACCCTGTTCAACCACTGTCTTTGCATTTAGATAAGGAAATGAGTATGTGGGTTTTATTAGAGACTTTTTTTCCTGTCTTTCCCTCATTTATTTTCATAGTGCTGCATCCAGCTCATCCTTTTCTGAATGTGCCCCAGCTTCTAATTCTTGGGGAACCAAAATTTTAGCAGTCTCTGAATACTCTGCCCTTTTTTCCATGATACAAAGCTGCCCCCAAAAAACCTTTTGGTGTCACATACTTCCTAGTTTCTGCTAAGAAATGTGGGGAATATACCTATTCTTCTACTTAATTTTTTTTTCAGGGGGATTAATTCCCCAAAGGATTGGTTCCATCATATCCCAGCTATTAGCACTCTATTGCTAATTTCTAGAATGTCATCATTATGTTACCACAACAGTTATTTCAGTTTTCAACCTTTCCAATTTTATGACATTCTCCTTTACTGGTTTTTTTTTTTTAAAGTTTTTTTTTGCTTTGTTTTCTTTCACAAAAGCACTTAGTTTTCATGCACCTTGGTTTTTCTACTTTGTTTTCTTTCTGTTTTTTCTTAGGACTGAATCTTCCTTATTTGAAATCATAGTGTTGCAAACTATATGATACTATTTACACAGGTCCAAATCAAATATGCATTTAAACACATAGATAATTTTAGGAACTAGTGTAGTCCCATATAAACCTAAGAGGCCATTCATAATGGTAGATGATTGCTATAGTAGCTATGACACCTTTGAGCTAGGTTGCTGAAAAAGATATAGTGCAAAATTAAGCCACGCAAAGGAAGTTATAAAAATGCTCAAGTTATTTAATGTCTCAAGACCCAGATCTGTGAAATATTTTGATACAGACTGCATGCCCTGGAGGCTGATGAACAGTAAGTGTCAGACTTTCTTCTGTCAAGGCAATTATCCACTTGTTATACAACAGTGTGTTCTGGTTTTAAGTAACCAGAGTTTTTTATTAGCTGGGGGGGCTAGGAGAGAGGCTTCTTTAAGAAGCTGCTAGAGTTTTTCTCTGCTCTAAGCTAGCCAAGGTCAGGCAACAACGCCTCTGTGATAACATATTTAAGAAGGAGTAGAGAAAGAAAGTCTGCGCAGAACATCATGGCCGCTTAAGAGACAGGAGGGTGCGGAGCTTGATTAGCACCAAGGTCAGAGAGAGGAGAAAGAGAAGATGCCTTAAACACTGGAATAGGGCCCCAGCAATCTGTGAGGAACCATAGGGGCGAAGATTCTTCAGCCTGTGAACCCGTGGAAAGACTGGGAGATTTTTCCACGCTGGAACAGAGACATGCCGGAAAAGAGAGGCTGTGATCCTGTGTTTGGAGCAGAGGGGCCTGGTGGAACCCCGTGGGCCGTGAGAAGAAGAGATGCTGGGCAGCAGAGCCGCATTTCTTGGGACAATTGATGGCCGTGAGAAGCACATGAAGCACTGAAAGCAGCTGAGCAGCCGGCACCTGAAATGACTGCACCTATGGTAAAGTGATTTACGTGATGACAGTACCAGGAAAACTGTTGTTAGTAACGAATCCACTAAGAAGCAGTTTGCAACAGACTGTTTCCGTGGAGAAGACCCCACGAGGAAAGCTGGGGTCGGACTCTCTCACTCTTCTGAACAGCAGCAAAGAAAACCTCTGATTGTAACCCCCCCCCCACACACACACCTGCCTTGCCGAGCTGTTGGGGGAAGGTGAAGGATCCTAAAAGGGAGGGGTGGGGGGGGGGAGAAAGGTGTCTGTAACAACTATCAAACTGCTCACCCTTAAACTCTTAAGCTCTGATTTTAGTAGTAGTTGTAGTTGTAGTAGTAAACTCTTAACATTCTAAGTTAGAGCCTGTTTTGCTTGTGTGAAGTAGTTAATAAACAGTTGCTTGTAATCCTTATCACAAAAGTCGGAGGTTTTTTTTTTCCCTTCTCTGAGAATTTTAGATCTATGTGTGGGCTCTCGGCTTTTAGCCAGAGTCAAACCATGACACAGTGTCTGAGTGGGATTATTGTCACCCATGGACCATTTTGCCTCGCAATGACTAAATAGTGTTGTAGCAAAAAATGCCAAAGGTTTTGAAAGAAGTACCTTCTAAGGAAATGGCGTGGAGGGGGGAAAATTGCAATTTTTTTTTTTCCTCTATTTCTAGGACTTGTTAGTACAAGCTTGCCTTTACATTTAAAGGTCAGTGGCTCTTCTTTCCCTGAGTTACTCAAGGATTTCACAGTGCCCTAAAGACATATTGTGCTCATGTTATCTGGCCATGTGAAAAGTATCAGAAGCTAACCAAACCCATGCAATTTCATATGACAATGATTTATTTATGCTTGCTGACACTCAATAGAGACAAAGGAGCTAAGAACAAAAAGTTTTGCAAAAAGATCCAAAGTAAATAAAAAAAAAATCTATACTAATACAAAGTGGAATGCACAGGAGTAGGTTGACATGAACATTGATCACATGACAATGATGTTGATCACAACTAATGAGTAGCAAATAAAAAATCTTTGGCCCTCCGAGTGTACATGAGTTCACATCTCTGCAGGAGCTATTTAATTTTTCTCAAGTTTTATACTCATGTGTATAGGATTTAGCAGACTTTTAACTCAGGTGTTTAAGAAAAGAAAGAATGAGGATGAAGATCAGCACACGACTTGGCCCAGATATTGTCAAAAGCCAGATTAACACAGGCATGTGCCTCAGGATTCCTCAGTCCGGTACAACCATTCAGCTACCAATCTACAATCACTCCAGATTCAGTGGCAGTAACAGAAGAAGGAAAGAAGCTGAAGATCTTCACATAGTATTCATTATTCATGCAGACTTGGTGAGGCATACATCCTGCGAGGGAGATTCTCCCCAACTTCAATACATGCACCTGGTATACAAGACTTCTCCTCTGTTCTACAGCAAGCCCAACCAAACATAGCAGCATAGTGGCTGTCTGAACAGATTCAAATTGGGTTGCCTAAGTGATAATTTTCTAAGTCTCAGTTTGAGAATTAATTATTTTGTAGGAAACATTGTTGGGGAAACCAGTGTGGAATAGATTTCAAAATAAGAAAAAAATTGAAAAAGTTGGTTTTTTTAATAAAATTGAATTAACCATCAATTCCCTCTAAGAATAACTGGCTTAATGGCTGAAGAAACTGAAAACATAGAAAGTGACTTTTGATGGGACAATTTACTGTACAGCTCTGCAGGATAGAATAACTTGATACTCAATATGCAGCTACTGGCAGCTGAAATACAGAGCCCTCCAAAGAACCTTGCTTGGTAGTCTTGATCTACAGGTGAGTATGGATAAAATTTAGATGACAGCAGGGGCCTTGACAAGTGGAAAGATAATGTTCCCACCATGTTGAGGAGTTTCCGCAGGGGAGAACTGTACACATGCGGCATGGTTAAAGCAAAGGCACATCCTGATATTGGAAACTTTGAGACTAAATAACCTGCCAATAGTTAAAGGTAGACTTATGAGCTGGGCAAAACAAATTCGATGGTACCAAAAAGCATGAAGAACAAGAATCTAATATACCATATACATACAGTATATATAGAAAATTTGAATGTAACGTGGAATTGCAGAACAATGAATATGGTGAAAGGTGCAAAGTTCACAAGCAAGTAAAATGACTCTATGCAGGCAGATGTCAAAAAAGAAACCATCACTATCATATGCCCCTTGGTGAAGAGCTCAGGATGTAGATGACTCAATGTACTCACTCCTTTGGCTGAAACACGAGGCAGCAGAATATAATACCAGAAAAAGGAGAATATATTAATATTTTTAATATTTTTTTAACATTTCTGTAATAAGTAGGTATGAACTAATAATAAATATTTGTTTAACTTGTTAATATTTCAGTTACACTAAAAAGAAATTATTGAATTTTTTAATATAAAGTCTGTTTGCTTTTTGCCTATAGCAATATTTGGAGTATAACATGAAAGGAGATTTGTTCCCTAATCCCCAAGATCTCACTTTTTCGTGCTTTGACTAAAAAATTTGCAAAGAAACACTATGCTGAATTAAAGCATAAGTTTTCAGAAAAAATCAAAGTTTGACGAGAAACTTTGGGGCTGCTCTGCAGACTTAGTCTGCTCAGTTTTCTTTTCAGAAAAATTGAGCGTGCAATCTGGTGTCTTGGTGCGTCATTTGTCAATGTGTGTTCTCATAACAGAAACTGGAGACTGACTCTAGGACATTTGCTGATGTCAGCATTCTTAATAGATAATAATTTATATGTATTAGAGCGGAATTTGACACTAATTAATATCAACAAATACAGAGAAAGAAGAAACTAAAATAACAGACTAGTTTCATGTACAGCTTTACAAGTTCTGTTGGTTGTTTTACCTTCTGTAAAGAAAGAAAGAGATAAGAGAATCAAGGACTGTCAAGACAAAAATGAATTATTATAATGAATGCTGATGCTTCATTGTCAAGCAACGAACCATCTATCACTCATCCTGACATTAAAGAATGACTGTGCTTGATAGTTTCATTCTCTGTGTATTGTTTAATTCCAGTCCAGGCAAATTTGTTACTGTCAGCCAAACAGTCCTATCTGTTTTTCCCTACAACTGGTAAAGTCATATCAAAAGTCTGATTAGAAGTCTTTAGTAAAGACCTGCTAATTACAACTTTTCTAAAGGGAAAAAAAAAGAAACAAGAAGTATTAATAAGGAAAACACATCCCAGAATTTTTTACAAATATGGCAAAGACAGGGATAGATTTGCTCTTGCAGCTGAGTTCTAAATAAGTTTATCTGTTACATTTCTTGGTTGATTATACCTCTTCTATGAAATGTCCCCAGGGACAAATGCCTGAAGTGTGAAACCATGTTGTACTGTCAAATTGTACTGAGGAGTTCTCATATGCTAGATTTCACTCTCTGCTCCTATTAAACCTGTATTTATTCCCAAGGTAAGGCAAGATATCTCTTATCTTTTGTCACTTGCTCTAGCTAGAACTGAGACCGAAGTTTAGGTGATAAAAATATTTTATCTACTGCTTCCTAAAATTTCACTTTTTATCTCCTGTTCTTAGCTTTTTTTTATTCCCAATAAGTGGATCTGAAAAGAAATATTCAAATAAAACTCCATAGCAATTATATTTGCTTCAATATTATATCATATTGCATATCTTCACATGGGCCTGAAGTAGTACTTTACCTGTGCTTGGCTTTTGGAAAAAGATTTAATCATAGTTTTTTTGATCCATCTTATTTTTTTCTTTTAAGGCTAATTTCAGAAATAAAAATACTGTGTGGAAATCTGTTAATTATTTCATTGCTTCTCAGTGTTTGTGCTGAAAAGCTGAAAGTTCTTATTTTTCAAAATAAGAGTGATGGTCTCTGGCTCTTGAACTGAACGTGGTTCAGAAATAACCACAGAAATAACTGGTCCCATAGTGAGACTGTCTCATGTGACTAGAATAGTGATTTGCTGATACAGGCATATTTAGGGAAATCTAATAGAGGGAATTAAACTTCAGAATTTAATAAAGCCCATGTTATTGAGTCACTATCAGATTTGGTTGCACATTCAATGTAACTCTCTATAAATTAAAATGCTGAAGCTTTTAGATAGATAGAATACATCTTTGTATCTATGTATCTGTGTATGTATGTATCTGTCTATCTATCTATCTATCTATCTATCTATCTATCTATCTATCTATCTATCTATCTATCTATCTATCTATCCATCCATCCATCCATCCATCTGCTCATCCACTCACCTCCCTGTCAATCTAAATAAGAATGGATATGGAACTACTCCCTCTGCAGTGGTAGCTTATTGTGGGTAGCTCTCTTGTTAGTACAAAATCCTTGTAGATAGACAGTTGGAGCAGTTCCAAAGTCAGAAAGGAAGTTGATAATTGAGCAGTATGAATGCTGAGTTCAGTCATCATATTTACTCCTCACCCCTTTTCTTTTTTGTACAACAGTAAAGATGCCTAGGAAACCAGCCTTATCTGTCACCCATCATTCAAGCCCACAGTTCACCTTCTCTTCAGTTAACAGTCATCTGCAGAACTTGTCCTTTGGGGTACAGTAATCTAAAGACTTATAGCATGTTTTATGGATAGGCCTTACTGACCCATACTCATCCTTTTTTAACTTTAAAAAAAAAAAATGGCATCAGGTTTGTTATAGCTTTAAGTGTGATTTTCTTAAAATAAAGTACTATAAAGCTGCACAATAAAATCACTTTCCAGTTGTGTCCTTCAGGTAGGTTTAAAGCTTCCAGAACAATACTTGGTATTGAAAAATACATGGATTGTAACACTGAAGATCATTTGCCCATTTACTGGGCAAATTTTTAGTTTTCTATTAGATTTTATAAAGGAATGAAGAGTCTCTTTTATTAAGAAAGGTTAGTTTCACTACAATGAAAAAAGCCAAAGGTTAGTATAGAGATTTATGATCCTATATTTTCAGAAAAAAAGGGATGAGAATTTGTATTTTGGTGTTTTGTGTTATTGTAGTTTTATTCTTACCTGTTTGTTTATGCCTGTAGGAATAGCATGAAAAAAAAGGACTAAACCAGGACTGTTCAAAGGAGCATAAGATGAAGAATCCACTCTCCTATCTGGAATCAATAGAATATGTATCATCCACCCGCAACAAAAATAAGACATCTGTTTAATTCATAGTTGCACAAACATTATTCATGGATTAGCAATATATATTCCCATAAATATAGCACTCCACAACATACTGCAAAGGGGGAATCAGTGGTGCTTAGTGCAAGATAATATAGTTATAAACTGAAATGATAGAAGTTGAAATAACAAAGACCATGACTCTAACAATGAAATCCAGGAATTGAAAATGAGATTTTTGTATTGTAGTATCCTGTGCTGGAAAAGGTTGGCCAAATGTGTATTTTAAAGCTGACTACTTCTGTTAATTTATTCCTGTTTAGACAGATACATAAAAGATTAAATACATTCCTCAGATAGTTTAAGACAGAGTACCTCTTACAAGGCATAGAATCAGGCTTTTGTGGCTTTTTAATCTGTCACGTAGAGACAAAAAAATATTTAAAATTTTCAGCAAAGTTTCATCTGCTTTTCAATTGCTTGGTCTTTTAAATTCAAAAAAAGTAAACTCACTATGTCAATCTGAAAAAATATTACATCAACGTCTATGAATTGATTTCATCATTCTAAAAGCTTTGAATGATGCAATTGAAGCATTCTAAAGCTTTGCACTCCAATAAAGGCTAATCTGTGATTAGAGTCATGTGTTCAGCTGTTCCTATTAAAGTTATATGATTTAATTTTAATATTATTTTAAAAAGTGAGAAAAGTGACATAATATTTTCTAGCTATCTCTATTCAGTAAATGTATAAATATAAGATATACTACAGGGTCAGCCTAGCTTTAGATATAATAATTTGCTACTGAAAAAGTTGCAAATATCAAATTTTAGGTGTACTGAAGGTATCAACATTCAGAATTATTCTCATTCTCATTCAAAACATTGCAGTCAGTACAGAAAATCATAAACCATGTATATATGCAACATTTATTTTTCTAATCTCTTTTTGACTGTTCCTCAAACCCTTTATCAGAGCTGTATTCGTTAATACAGATAGACCTTTAACACCAGTATCAAGATTACAGTTCTAAGCATGATGTTTTTCCCCACCATTAGTTATTGTAGGGAAATTAATGTCATTTCCATTTTTGGAATTGAAAATAAGTTGAATCTGAATGTTCAATTATGTAAATAAGATGGGGTTTTACCTCTTTTTTTTTCTCTAAACATAGATCATAATTGCAAAATGGGTCTGAGGAAACAGTATAGCTCCATGATCCCCTAAATACATAATGTATTTTGTGCCTATGGACTATTTTCACCTATGATAATTTAGAAAGCATGACTAAGAATTAATCATGTCTTGTTGTTAGGGAAAATTTTTAATAATATGGCACTAAGATGACATAACACTGGACCTATGAAGACCTATACCTTGAAGGGTTTGTGCTGCTACTTAACCCAATTTAAAATGCCATGCACCTAAAAATTGCTCTCATGTTTCCTAAAATCAGTTTGGCAATCAAGTCTGCCTCACTCCTTATGAAAGTTCAATTGTATTCAGATATATTTAGGGAGACAAGTGCAATGCAGAACTAATACACATGTTCACGGTATTTTAACCAGCTTAAAACAATTCCTGAAACTCTGAAAGAGTCAGAAGTATTCTATGTACATACCTAACTCAGGTCAGTTAAACAATTGTTCTGATGGAGTTAGAGTGAACTGACTTGCAGTATAGAACATAAAGTCAAATCTTTATCGAGAATTCAGTTCTCCTGGTGAATTATGACAATAAAAGTCATCAGATTACTACTAGAAATTTTCTAAATTATAGATTTTATTGATTTTTTAAAATGTAGATAAAATATTAAAATATTGTCTTTCACAACGTGTTGAGATTTAAAGACGATATCTAGATTAGCAACAGCATGACTGTGAAAGATCCACAAATTACGAAGGAGTCAAGTTGAATATAAGCAAACAAAAAAACTGAGGAGCCACTGAACTGAGAGAAAATAACTCTCAATAGTGGAGGAAACCAACCCTTTAGATACAGAAGTATTCAACTGTGCTGAGTTTGGCTGCTCCTGAATTGTTCGACTGAAGTGATATATTATTTAAGCCAAAATGATTTTTGAAATTAAAATACATTATAAATTGGTTTGGAATACAAAATTTCAATGGAGTTTGACCGCATCCCAGTGTGGATGGCCCATCATTGGAAGTGTTCAAAGTTCCCAGACTGAGGTACCTTGCTTAGTATTATCATATTGTTGCCAAAAACGAATACCCATTTGTTGATAAATTCAGTCTAGGATAAAATAGTGCCCCAGAGTTGTTTTTGACATGCTCACAAGAAACACTGAGTTTGGTCTCCTTGCAGTGGCAGGGAGGGGAGTTGAGGAGAGGAACACTTGCAGGGCAGTGTCTCACTACAAACACAGAACCTCGGTATCAATCCAGGAGAGCAGCGCCATGATGGGGATGTCAGCTAGGATCCCACACAGCCCTATGGACACCACATAGGTTTGTAGTAATGAGACAGGTCTCTGGTGGAGTCAGATAGTCAGTGCATATTTAAGGATCAAGTGTGCTATGTAGCCAGGCAGAAGCATAGTTGCAACATAACATAGGCCAGGACAAAAGCTGAGTTTCTAAGTCTAGACAGAGCTTTCTAGCAAAGCAAGAAAATCCCTTCTTACACCTCTTTCCCGATGCCTTGATCTAAAGTTATAAAGATGCACCATATCAGAATTGATTTTGAGAACAGGGAGACTCATGAGAAGAAGAAGGAAAGTACTTAAATTTTTCAACTTAATAAAAACTACCAAATGCAATGTTACCAGATCTTAATTAGCTGGACCTATTGAACAGTCAGATCTGATACAAACTGCTGCTCTGGAGAGATGTAGTCTGGTGATAAGAAAATTATAGGATTTTTCCAAGAAAGATGAAAAATTGAAAACTACTGCCTACAGACGTTATGTCTGGACACTGTCATCATTGCCACAGGTTCAAGATGTTGGAAGGGTTTTCTGGAGGTCTTCTGGATTAAACCCTCTGATTAAGCAGGGTCACCTAGAGCTAGCTGCACAGGACCATATCTACATATCTTTTCAATGTCTCTGAGGAGAAACACTCCACCACATCTCTGGCAACCTATGACAGTGCTTGGCCACCTTCCTAGTAAGAAAGTGTTTCCTGATTTTCAGATGGAACCTCCTATGTTTCTATTAGTGTCCATTGCCTCTAGTCCTGTCACTGCATCACTGAGAAAAACCTGGCTCCATTTGCTTTGCATCCTTCCTTCATGTATTCATACACACTGACAAGACCCCCCTGAGACTTCCCTTCTCAACGCTGTATAGTCCCAGCACTCTCAGCCTTTCCTTATCAAAGAGATGCTACAGCGCCTTCATCATACTAGTTGCCTTGTGTTGACCATGAAAATGCACATACAAATATATACACATATATATATATGCAGGGTAATAAAGGTCATTGTGAGGTCTTTTGTTTGCTTAGTTGTTTGATTTTTTTCCCACTCGAAAATAATATATACACTGTGCTATGGGAGAAAGGTCAATAGAATTTGGGAAAAAAATCCCAGTTAAACAGAAGAGAATATTTTCAAACAATATAGACGGGTGGGCACGACACCCAGTTCTCCTGACACCAAAGACATTCAGCAAGCAAAGAGGAGACAGGAGGGAGTGACAATTTGGGACTTTTGATCAAAGTGAATGGGGACTAGTAGAAATGTGGCAAATGCTTACTTCAGCAATGGAACAGGGAGCTCTTCATAAAGCATTGAATAGCTAGAGAAGATATGGACAACGATGAATGCTCCCTCCTTGAAAGATCTGGATTATAGACAGCAGTAGGTATCACAGGGAGAGGTAACAGGTAAAACTGTTATTGACTCTTATATGTGACCCCACCAGATGGCTGAAAGAACTATGGATGTGATCTAGGAAAAAGATTGCCTGAACCACCTAAGATTTCCATTCCAGCTTCTCTAGTATCATAAATTAAGACTTAGTAGTCTTAAACCACCACAGTGTGGGTACAAAAACCAGTTTGTCATGACCTTTGGCATAGGCAAAGTATTCAACCTTTGAAAAATAACTTTGATTTTCAAATTGTGCTTCAAACTCCTGCAAAAGTTCTATTTCCTATGGCTTCATAACTAATATCAGGCAATCAGTGATGTAGGGGTTCTCATGGAAGTTCAAGATATCCCAGGAGAGTGTTTAATCAGCTTTGCCTCAGGTGGAATACTTATAAATAGTCTGCGTAAATAATCTTTCAAGGCAGTCTTCCTTGGGCAGGACTCCATGTATTTCACCATCAAGAATACTCTTGCTGATGAGTAGTGAACAACAGTAACAAAATGATCTTGGACCCTGCATGTATCAAGAGGAAGGTTCCTCCTCCTTCTCAAAATTTTACAGGTAGGACTGGTACCTTCTACAACTGGTACTCTATGTGTGAGCTTCTGGAAATACAAGGCCAGAGAACTTATGAGGTGGGCAAAGGTCCTTCTGGGGTAGTGGAGCCTCCTAAAACAACACTGTCTGTACCCCATATTAAGACCTCCCTTGTTAACAGGAAGAGAAGGGTAGTTGTAATAGTAGACTCCCTTCTGAGGGGAATGGAGGGCCTGATATGCAGACTGGACCCAACTGACAAGGAAGTCTGCTGTCTCCCAGGGTCTTGGGTAAGAGATATTACTGGAAAATTCTCCAAATTTATAAGCCCCTTTGATTACCATTCATTATTTGTTGTTAAAATTGGCAGCAACAAAATAACAAAGGGAACTTCGAGGCAATCAAAAGACATTTCAGGGCCCTGGGACAACTGGTAGAGAGATCAGGAGCATAGATAGTAATTTTCTTGATCCTTTTTGATAACAAAGAATAATATTGATAAGAATAAGCAGATCCATCAGGTCAAAAGGTGGCTCTGAGGTTGGTGTAATCAGAAAAATTTGGGGTTTCTTGGCCATGGGATGATGTACTTAACACCTGATGGGGTGTATCTATCTCAGAGGGGAAAAAGATTTTTAGTGCAGGAGCTAGCAGGCTCGTTGATAGAGCTTTAAAATAGCTTGGAAGAAGGAAAGGGGAAAAATCAAGCTCAGCAGTGATGAGTGATGGGATGATGTGCCAAAACTTGGAGACATGAACACTAACAGGAGCCCTCAATCTGCTTCACAAGGTGAAGAGGCAAGCAGGGCAGAACGGTGGAAGGGTAGCACTGTATATAGCTACAAGGTAGCTACAAGGGTTAGAATGTATGGAGATCATGTTGACAATGGTGCAGTTGAAAGCCTCTGGGTAAGAAACAAGGGCCAAACAAATAATGCAGATGTCATTGTGGGAGTCTACTATAGATCTCCCAGCCAGAACAATGACACTGACAGATTATTCTTTGAAGAACTAAGGGACACTTCCAGGTCAACTACTCTCGTCCTTAGGGTGGATTTCAACTTGCCACAAATTAACTGGGAGCATCACACCACTTCTACAACCCTGGATAGAAGATTCCTAAAAAACTTGGATGACAAGTTGATGGAACAGGTCCTAAGGAATCAGAAAGGCATCAAAAAGATGCTCTCTTTGATCTGCTGCTTCTTAACAAAGTGGATTTCATGAGCAAAGTGGAGATTTGTGGCTGTCTTGGCCATAATGACCACAAAGTGATCGAGTTTAAAATCTCTGTTGAGAGGAGGAAAAGTGCCAGCAAAAACTCAACTCTGGACATGAGGAGAGCAGACTTCAGGCTGCTCAGGGAATTAAGAAAGGTCCTTCAGGAAATGTTTTTGCAGGTGCTGGGGTCCATGTGTGCTGGTCACTTTTTAAACATCACTTCCTTAGGGCATAGGAGCAGGCAATTTCCAAATGTCCCAAATGTCAGAAGTCAGGCAGTTGAAACAGAAGGCTGGCTTGGCTGAGCTGGGATCTTCTCTTGGAAATAAGGCAAAAAAGGAAGGTGTATTCCCAGTGGAAGCAAGGACAAATGACATGGGATGAATTCAGAGATGTTGCTTTCCACTTGTCCCACGTTAGAACAATACCATCCAGGGAAGATAGGAACATCCCTGGAGTGGACAGGAAAAACTCCTCCTTCACTTCACTATACCTTTTGAAATCAAAAGGCTTTCAGTCAAAAAATATAGAAAAAGAAAGCAACAACTATCTACTTATATATATATATAGAAAGAACAAACAGTAATACAACAGTAACAAGAAAAATCACCCCAACAAACCCCACCCCTCTTTGCTCTCTCTGTGGATTTTCCCTCAGTGTGGTCAGGGCTGTGGGGGGAAAACAGGCAGGTCCTGTAGGCTCACCACACACGAGTGGGGGTTCCCCCGGTTTGCTGCTGAGATGTACGAGTCACTTGTTTGATACTGAAACAGTGGGAAATGGAAAAAAGCAGACTGTCTGGCTCTGAGTGGGGGACCAGTGGGGGCAGGTTTCTCCTCTCTCTCTCCAGGGGCTGCTGCAGGGTCCACCTGGATGCTGGAGCTGGGCCAATGAGGCAGAGGCAGCAGCAAGAGGCGATCTGATTCCAGGGCAACAGATGGGATTAAAAAGCACCAACGGGGCAGCACCAGGCCCTCTTCCCAGGACTGCAGCCAAAAACTCGTGAGCCCTGGCCGGTCCCGTACTGAGTCTATCTATTGTCCTGAGAAAGTGAAGGGCGGGGGAAAGGCAGGCATATTCCACCCCCTCCACTGCACAGCATTCAGGGTAGAAATGGCCTGCTATCAAGGGCTATTAGCTCAGCTGAAAGACAGTGGAGCTCTCCACCCCCTACCTCTGCCAAGGAATTCTGTCCTTGGCTTAGTCAGGTTATCTTTTGATAACCTTTCGATAGCATTATTGTGGTAATGAAAATTTTTTTCAAAAAGACATCTAACCCATGACACTTCTGCAGGAAGAAAATTCATGTGGCCAAAACTCACTTGGAGTTGAAGCTGTCCTAAAATGTAGAGGGCAATAAAAAGAGCTTTTTCAAATATATTAATGGCTATAGACTGTATAGAAATATCATTGGTCCATTACAGGATAAGGATGATCACCTCACAAACAGGGACAGAGACAAGGCAGAGGAATTTAATGTTTTCTTTGCTTATGTCTTCAACACAGGTGATGTACTAATGGGGCTTCAGTGCCCTGAGCTGGAGGACAATGGCTTTGAGAATGATCAACTCTCTGTCGACCCTGAAATTTTATGGGATCTGCTGCTCCAGCTGGATCCCTACAAATCTATGGAGTCTGATGGGATTCATCCCAGAATTCTCAAGGAGCTGACTGATATCGTCACAAAACCTCTCTCAATGATTTATGACCAGTCTTGGGATCTGGAGAGATCCCAGCTAACTGACAGCTGGTAAACATTGTCTCAATTTTCAGGAAGGAGGACCCCAGAAACTACAGGCCTGTCACTCTCACTTCAGTGCCTGGTAAAGATGTGGAGAAGATTATTCTGGGAAGTATTGAAAAGCACCTGAAAGACAATACTGTCATCGGTCACAGCCAGCGCAGCTTCACGAAAGGAAAGTCCTGCTTATCAAACCTGATTTCCTTTTATGACAAAGTAACCCACCTAGCTGGTCAAGGGAAGCCAGCTGATATAATATTTTTGGAATCAGTAAAGCTTTCAATAGTGTCTCTCATAGTATCCTTCTGGACAAAATGTTCAGCACACAGCTGGATAAACACATCATGTGGTGGGTGAGCAATTGGCTCATGGATCAAGCACAGAGGGTAATATTGACAGGGATAACACCAGCCTGGTGACCTGTCACTAGAGGGGTTCCACAGGTCTCCATCTTAGGTCCAGTGCTCTTCAACACCTTTATAAATTACTTGGATGCAGGAGGACTGGGCAAACACCAACCATATGAAGTTCAACACAGGGAAGTGCCAGATTCTGCACCTGGGACGAGGTAATCCTGAATGTATGTACAGACTGAGGAATAAGATGCTGAAAAGCAGTGCCACAGAAAGGGACCTAGAGGCCCTGGCCAATGGCAAGTTGAATATGAGTCAGCAGTGTCCTGGAAGCCAGGAGAGCCAATCATGTCCTGGGGTACCTCAGGTAAAGCGTCGCCAGCCAGTCAAGGGAGGTGATTTTCCCTCTTCGCTCTGCACTGATGCAGCGTCACCAGAACATAAGAAAGACATTAAGCGATTAGAGAGAATTTAAGGGAGGGCAAGGAAGATGGTGAAAGGCCTTGAAGGGAAGCCATATGAAGACCATCTGAGATCACTCATTCTGTTCATCCTGGAGAAGAGGAGAGTGAGGAGAGACCTCATTGTAGTCTACAACTTCCTCACAAGGGGAAGAAGAGGGGCAGCTTCTGCTCTCTTCTCTGTGGTAACCAGTGACGAGACCCAAAGGAAATGTCCTGAAGTTGTGTCAAGGGAGGTTTAGGTTGGATATTAGAAAAAGTTTCTTCACTCACATGGTGATTGGGCACTGGAACAAGCTCCCCAGGGAAGTGGTCACAGCACCGTGCCTGACAGAGTTTAAGAGGTGTTTGGAAGATACTCTCAAGCACATGGTGTGATTCTTGGGGATGGCCCTGTGCAGCACCAGGAGATGGACTTGATGATCCTCATGAGTCCCTTCCAACTCAGCATGTTCTGTGATTCTGTGATTTTATATTTTTCTATTTAATCAAACTACTATTATTTTTTCTAAAACAATTAATAGTCTTTCTGTGTTGTGGTGTGCAATTAGCATGTTTTTCTCACTGTACATTATTGTTCTGTTACATGGTATGTGCTGTTATAATGTGCCCTACCCCCCACCCCAGATGGTTTGTACCCTTCCCTTGTTCTCCCTTCCCATTGGCTGGAGCCCCTATAAAAACCAGGGGCCGGAAATGGGAAGGGCTCTTTCCCTGGTTATGCCTCATAAGCTTGGACCCTCCAGGTGGCCTGTTGCCTCTGGAGTGAATAAACTTCTATTATATGTAACCATGGAGAGTCGCCAGCACTTTCTTCGTCCTCCGTTTCCCTCAGCCATCCCCTGGGGAGTGCAGGGGCAAACCACCCCTCAGCAAGCCTTGACAGGGGATGGCTACATTTCTGGAAGAAAAATTCTTTCTGGGCTATATACACTCACATGATTAACGTGAACATGAAATTAATAGCTACAGGCATTTTGTCCAAGTTTTGTCAAGGTGATGTTGTTATTTTATAATAACAACAGGAGCCTGGGGAATAATAGATAGTGAGTGTCACAGTCACCAAATGTCCATAAACACAACCTAATTCAGAATCCTAAATTCGAATACCTACAGTTTGAAGATGAATCCCATTTTTTAAGAGAAGGAATATTGATGTCTTTTCCTTTGATTAAATTTTCTACAGATGACTACAGTGCAAACAAGAAACACTACCAATCAAAATAAATTAGATTAACTATTTTATAAAATACATGTAATGGATACCATAATGTCACTAATAATTTAATTTTTTTTAAATTAAATTTTTTCGGTGTTTGGAATGTTTATGCTTCACACTGAAGTAATGTAAAATCCAGAAAACATTCCACTTTGGACTAATATATATGAATGCTCTTGACCTTTGGGATACATTTTTAAAATTTTTATTAAAATTATTTTAGATGAATATCTAAACTGGATTCTTTATGTAACTCACTCATAATTTACCAGATATCTTCCTTTTTACCCCAGTCTGTTACCATCTGCCAATGAAGTACAATTTCTTCTGTCCACTTCTTTTGTAGAACTCAGTTGTTTATACAGTTAATCTCTGCCTGAGATGTTGTTTTTTGATCTTCCAGACAATATCTTTTAGTTTAAAAACAATCACAAAATATTGATAAACAATTAGACAACTGATTATTGATCATACATATGTAAAAAGTTAAAATCACCCTATCCTAAACTGAGACAGTGAGTAAAAATATGCCAATTACTTTGAATACACAACATGTAACTGTTTCTGTAATATAACAGCTTCTTCATATAAATTCTTACTCAGAAGCAAGCTGAAGGATGAGAAAAAAGGAAGAAACTTGTAGGAAGGGGTTCAGTTACTATGGTGATAATGAGCATATCCTGGCAAAAATGTCACTGAAGGAGGTGCAACTAAATGACTGTAATATGCAACTCAGCAAGTATAAATGCCTTCACATTTTGCAAAAAAACCCCAAATCATAAAAAATATTTTAAAATGGCCAGCACATAGATAGAAAGTACTGAAGCATTTCCGTGGATATTAACTGTTACTTCAAAGTTTGGCTTAACCCCATTTACTACCGTCTGAGTCCTCATGATGCCAAAACGTCATGAAAGCACTATCACGTTTTGCCTGACCTTTCTTGGTTTTGCTCCCTCACCTGAATTCTGTGCATTTTTCTGTTTGAGCACAGCAAGAATAAACTTATAAAAGAGAAAGAAATGTGTATGCCTTCACGTACAACAGACTGCAATGAATGTCAGAGGACAGGAAAAGAGAATTATAGAATTATAGAATTATACAATCACAGAATCATAGAATAGTTTGGGCTGGATGGGATGTGTAAAGGACATCTAGTGTAAGCCCCCCACAATGAGAAGGGCTTCTTCAAGTAGATCAAGTTGTCCCTGTCCAACCTGATCTCGAATGTTTCTAGTGATGAGGCATTTACTACCTCTCTGGGACAGCTGCTTCAGTGTACCACAACTCTCACTGTAAAAAATTTCTTCCTCACATCTAATCTGAACCTACTCTTTTTTAGTTTTAAACTATTACCCATTGTCCTATCACAAAAGGCCGTGGTAAAAAAATTTGCCCATTTCTTTCTCATAAGCCTCATTTAATTATTGAAAGATTGCAATAAGGTCTCTCCTCTTGACCCTCTCCAATATATTTTTCTTGTGCTAGTGACCCCAAAGCCGGACACAGTACTCCAGATGGGGTCTAACGAGAATGGTGTAGAGGGGAAGAATCACTTCCCTCAACCATCTGGCCATGGGTATTTTTATGCAACTCAGGGTGCAGTTGGATTTCTGGCCTGCAAGTGTACACTGAAAGATGTCAAGGTGCTGGAGCTTGTCCAGAGGGAATGAAGTTGGTGAGGGATCTAGAGAATTATTCATATGAGGAGCAGCTAAGGTAGCTGAGGCTATTCAGCTTGAGAAAAAGGAAGTTCAGGGGAGACCTTATCGCTCTNGATATTGAAACAATTATGTTAAATCAATTGCCTTAAAGCTAGCAAAACCAATTATGTAGAGATTGGTATAACTCACCCATACTAATGACCATTGGCAAATCTTTTACCCTCAGCCTCAAGGAGCAACATTGAGGGACATCCCCACTCAGGAGTGGAATCTCTACACATACACTCCAAGAAAGGATATGTTAGAAGATTTTGCCATTAAAATTTGGGACTGGGCTTTTATAGTATAAAGTGATTGACAACCATGTATCTCCAGACCAGCTGTGTCAGCTCAGCAACTTTAAATAAGTTGTCGGTAGCATCACTTATTTGTTGCTTTATTTGGGTATTTTACCAGGTCTACCATATCTTCATTTCATTATCAGTATGTTTAACTTTGGAATTAGTGAGTCAGACTGGTTTCAGCATGATGCCGCCTTCTTCATTTACCACTGNATGATGTCGCCTTCTTCATTTACCACTGTTAGCTTTGCAACTAGGACATTGTTTTAGTTGTTTTAACACATTCCAGGCAGAGCATCCTGCTACAGTCAGGCATTGGAATGGGCTGTCCAGAGAGGTAGTGGAATCACCATCTCTGGGAATGTTCAAGAAATAACTAGATGTTGCACTTAATACTATGGTTCAGTTGGCATGGTGTTGTTAGGTCAAAGATTGCACTCAGTGATTTTGGAGGTCTTTTATAACCTTAATGATTCTATGACACTACAATTTCCAGCTCAAGTTCATTTTTTCTTCCACCAGCATGCCCAAGTCCTTCTCTACAAGGCTGATCTTCAATCCATTAATCAGGATTGCCCTAATCCAGGTATAGGACCTTGCATTTGGCTTTGTTAAATCTCATGAGGTTCCCA
>WEIV01002912.1:73602-85970 GCA_013390005.1 Calyptomena viridis
CCTTTGTCCCACAGGATTAAGGATGGCAAACCAGATATATTTATATCAATATATAAGATTTGTTATAGAATGAATAGATTTATTATAGAATGAATAGATTTATTATGATAATTATTAGACAAAAGGCTTTAATCAGAATTATTTTTTACACGGTATAAGAGCTATAACAACTATTATAATATAGTGCACTATGAAGCGATATTGAAACAATTATGTTAAATCAATTGCCTTAAAGCTAGCAAAACCAATTATGTAGAGATTGGTATAACTCACCCATACTAATGACCATTGGCAAATCTNACAAAATTTATTAGAGAAACCCTTCCATTGAGTCATGAAGCGCAGAAAGAATCCTGTTGTTTTCCAAACTCTTTTACAGAGAGGAGCTGAGGTGTGGCTGGATTCAGTCTTAGCCCCAACTTTGTCAATGGTTTATGTCTAAAGGATTCACCCTTCCATTGAGTCATGAAGCGCAGAAAGAATCCTGTTGTTTTCCAAACTCTTTTACAGAGAGGAGCTGAGGTGTGGCTGNAGTTGTCGGTAGCATCACTTATTTGTTGCTTTATTTGGGTATTTTACCAGGTCTACCATATCTTCATTTCATTATCAGTATGTTTAACTTTGGAATTAGTGAGTCAGACTGGTTTCAGCATGATGTCGCCTTCTTCATTTACCACTGTTAGCTTTGCAACTAGGACATTGTTTTAGTTGTTTTAACACATTCCAGGCAGAGCATCCTGCTACAGTCAGGCATTGGAATGGGCTGTCCAGAGAGGTAGCGGAATCACCATCTCTGGGAATGTTCAAGAAATAACTAGATGTTGCACTTAATACTATGGTTCAGTTGGCATGGTGTTGTTAGGTCAAAGATTGCACTCAGTGATTTTGGAGGTCTTTTATAACCTTAATGATTCTATGACACTACAATTTCCAGCTCAAGTTCATTTTTTCTTCCACCAGCATGCCCAAGTCCTTCTCTACAAGGCTGATCTTCAATCCATTAATCAGGATTGCCCTAATCCAGGTATAGGACCTTGCATTTGGCTTTGTTAAATCTCATGAGGTTCCCAAAGACACACTTCTCAAGCTTGTCCAGATCCATCTGGATGAAATCCCATCTTTCAGGCATGTTAGCTACACCACTTATTTTGGTGTTGTCTCCACACTTGCTTAGAATGCACTCAATCCTGTTGTGTATTGATGAAGATATTAAACTGTAATGTTAAACTGTCCCTAGTATGGACCCCTGAGGGATACCACTTTTGCTGGTGTCCATGTGGATATTGAGGTGTTGACCACTACCCTCTGGATGTGACCACCCAACCAATTTCTCATCAACCAAACAGTCCATTCATCAAATCCATATGTCTCCAATTTAAAGACAAGTATGTTGTGTACCACCATGGCAAAGGCTTAACAGAAGTCCAGATAGATGACATCTGTAGCTCTTTCCTTGTCCACTGACGTTGTCACTCCATTGTAGAAGGCACTAGGTTGGTCAGGTAGGATTCACCCTTAGTGAAGCCAAGTCTGTCTTGAATCACCTCCCTGTCCTTCACGTGCCTCAGCGTAGCTTCCAGGAGGATATATTCTATGATCTTCTAAGGCACAGAGATCAATACTTGCCAGACCTCCTTTTTTCTACCCTTTCTAAAAATGGATGCAATGTTTCCCTTTTTCCGTTCCCAGGGGCTTCATCAGACTGCAATGACTTTTCAAGTATGATGGAGAGTGGCTTGACAACTATATCAGACAACTCCCTCAGGACACTGGAATGCATCTCATAAGGTTCCACAGACATAGGTATGTTCAGGTTCCTGAAGTGGCCACAAACCTTATCTTCTCTTACAATGGGAGAGAATTTGCTCCCCTAGTCCTGGTCTTGTAGCTCATCTGCTTGAGAGGTGTGGTAAAAGAGGTTGTCAGTGATCTCCTCGTTCCTTGTCACAAGTTTGCCAGTCTTCCTTATCAGGGAAGTATGCTTTCTTTGACCTTCCTTTTTTTTCTGACATACATATAGAAGCCCTTCTTTTAATTCTTTGTTCAGGTCCAGCTGCCCCTAAGCCTTTTTGACTCCATCCCTAAGAATCTTGACAGTATTCCTATATTTTTGCCAGGAAACTGTCCGTGCTTACACTGCTTGTGCATCTCCTTCTTGGCTTTTACTTTGACGAGGACATCCCAACTCAGCCTTGTTGGTCTCTTGCCTTTTTTTTTCTGATTTCTTACATCTAGGCATATTTAGGTCTTGCACTCTCTGGAAGAAGTCCTCAGAGATCTGTCAGCTCTGTTCTGCTCACTTCTCCTTGCGGGCAATTTTCCAGAGAATTCTATTGACTAACTCCTTGAGCTGGAAGATTGCTTTCCTAAAATTCAAGGTCCTGACTTTACTCTTTACCTGATCTATATCCCTCAGGACTGTGGACTCCACCATCGCACGATCACTGCAGCCCAGGCTGCCTCCAGTCTTGATGTCCCTGTCAACTTGCTTGAGTTGGTGACCAATATATCCAATAATACATCCCTTCTCATAGGGTTGTCTATTACCTGACTGAAGAAGTTATACTCCATGCATCCCAGGAATCTCCTGAATTACCAACAGCTCTTCATGCTACTTCTCCAGTAGGTATCAGGGTGGTTGAAGTCACCGAGCAAGACAAGAGCCTGTGAGTGTGATTCCTCCTGGAGCTAGAGCAAGGAGGCTTTTTCTCCTTGACGCGATTCTTTTCAGCGGTGTCTAGTGACAGAACAAGGAGCATCTTCATCTCAGCATGAAGAACTTCTTTACACTGAGGGTAGCAGAGCATGGGAACAGACTGCCCAGGTTGGTCATGGAGTCTCTGCCTCTGGAGACATTCAAAGCCCAAGCGGACATGGTCCTATATAACCTGCTCTAGGTTAACCTACATTGGCAGAGAAGATTGGACTACATGCTCTCCAGAGGTACCTTCCATAAAGATAAAAAAGAATCCTATCCGATGCCTGCAGACCCAGTGCCATGTAGGCCATCCTACTCCTGAAAAAACCCAAACTGTAGTGGTGACACTAACAACATAGCGGGGTATTAAGAGAATGGGTCTCTCCATCCAAGAATATACATTCTAAACTAAAAGATACACAAAAATCATGCTGTAAAGAAAGTTATGAAGAGGATTAAGTAGTAGAATTCAAAAAACAGGTAAGATTGAGTGAAAATGAGACAATAAAACATACCAAGTAATACCAAAAAGTGATTTGGCAAGAAATGTTGAATAAGGAAAATATTATTAGAACAATAAAGACAAAGTTTAAGCAAAGAAGCCTGACAAAGAGGATATGAAGATTAGCTTTGGAAAATGTGGAAGAGATTTAGAAAACAGTGGGTCGATCCAAATGGTAGGGAAACTAGAAGATTAATTTAGTTTTCATACTTATTTCTTGGTAGGGAAAAAAGAAAGATGTTAAGAGGTCAAAAAGGAGTGGGGTCAAAGCAAGTAAAGACAGAGAAAACTGATAGGTAGCAATGCTGTTAGCAAATTGAATGGAAAGGTTTTTGATAGATAGATTTTTGGTGATAGATTTTGATGATATTGTAAACAGAGGAGTGGCAGGATTTTGTACCATAGTGGATATTGAAGGAAGAGTAGAAAGAAAATTGAAACTGTCAGAATAACCACAACTACTGATAGTAGTGAAGAGGTAACTGATTAGAAATTTGAAGTAAAAGTAGGAAAGCTGTTTTTTGAGCTTTTCAGTGTACATAATTCTTTTTCCTAGCATAAACACAATCTTTCTTGCTTTCTAGGTTTTTCTGGAGGTGGCTGATCTCTCTGGTATCTTAAGGTAACATTCGCTGGTTATGTAGAATAGTGATTTCATTTTGTATATTCAATAGCCACACACTCAGATTAGGGTTTTTTGGTTATTTATTTATTTACATCAAATTTAGGTGACTTACTACCTTACATATTTTTAATATTATTAATGCAAAAATGTTTTAATGTAGACACACAGACAGTTAATTTATTTTAGAAAAAAATAGTTATGGTCTTCTATTCAAGTTTAGAGGCTATCTAGTCATTTTAATAGAATATTAATTTTGAATAGCAATTTTCTCCCCCTTTAATTGGCAATTTTTATTGGCAATTAGTACTATGGAAAGCCCATACATGTGATTTTTCTAGTCCTTGCCCAATGCTTGTCATAACAAGAAGAATAATCTCTATTATGAAAGTACTTATTAAACAGTTCAATATTACTTCGAGTCTTGCATGGATCTAGTCTTCTTAAAAGACTAGAGATTCCAAACATTATATCTTTTCAGTCAGAACTGAGGGAAAAGATAGGAATAAAACAATGCAAAACTAGTCTAAATAACTAATAGGAAACATGAAGTTAAATCAGTTCTTACAATATTATGTTAGTGCTGTGGATCTAAAAAGTATTATTTATTTATTCCAAAGTTGAAATTAAATGAAACAAAATAATTTTCCATCTGAATATAAAACAATGTATCTGCTTAAAGCTGTCCTGCAAATATAATACATTGAAGGAAACATGCGTATGCTTCCATATGCTTAACTGCTAACACAGTGTCAAACAATATATCATATTACTGACAGATTTTTGTTATACATTTTTCATTTCTTAATAAGAGAAACTTTATTCTATCTCTGAGTTGGAGGTCTCATCTTTATCATAAATATTGCAAAACACTAGCAGCCAATATTCAATGGTTGCATTTTGTAAAGTAAAGCAAAACTCAAAAATGACAATTTTTTTTTAGATTAAAAATAGACTTGAACGTACAAAAATGAAACAATGAGAATCAATGAAAATCAGATATTAAAATTCTTAATATTTTGAAGTCTATATTTTTAAATATTTCTTTTATCTCACTACTTGTTAATAAATGTTCATCTTATGTCATTTTTTCTGGCATTTGGGGCTCAGTTCAGTTGCCTACACAAGTCATGACAAATGCCAACTAATGTGGTCAGGTGAATGAAGCCTTGGACACACAATATTTCTAATATAGCATGAGATATTAACCAGACAATTCTAGACCACTGATAATTGTTAGCAACATATTATGCAGTCAATGAAATAGCCACGTTAGGAATGTAACTCATACCATGTACAGTCTAAAATGCTGAATAATGTTCAAAAAGTACTTGGACTATTCTCATTCCTCCTCCAAAGAAATACAGGTAATGAAGTTACAAAGGTGTTGCAGTTTAAGAGCAAATAACACTGCAGAGACTAAAAGGACTCAGGTAGAAAAATGTTTCATTATATGTATACATGAAATTGTACAAATTACATGAATTTTCTGTTCTTTGGGAAAGAAGAAAGAAGTCCAAGAAGGGCTTCTACAGGTACAACAGCAGCAAAAGGAAGACCCAGAAAATGTGAGTCTGTTACTCAGTGGTGCAGAGTACATGTCAACAAAGGATATTGAAAAGGCTGAGAATTCAATGCCTTCTTTGTCTTGATCGTCATTGTTATGACAGGCTTTCAATGATCTCTGTTTCCTCAGACCTGTAAAAAGTCTGAAGCTGGGAAGATTTGACATTTCAACAACTGGACAAACACAAATCTATGGGATTTGGTAGGATATACCCACAGGCCCTGAAGGAGCTGATATCAAGTAGCTGATATCATTGTGAGGCCACTTGTGATTATTCCATGAACATTAATGTCAACATGGTGACTTAATGAGCTGGTTTCAGAGGCCTAGAATAAAAAGCAAATGTCCCTTCTATCTTCTGAAGGGGAAAGAAGGAGAGGATCCGGGGAACTACAGGTGGGTCAGCCACATTCTAGAAGCTCATTGTCATGATTTAGCATTTGAAAAGAAAGAGAGGTGGGGTAAAGTTCTAGGCAACCCAAATATCCATGCATTAAGTAATGACATTCAGTTCCACAATGTAGAGCCTTAAATGTTGATGGCTGAAGACTGTTGTTTATGTGTGAATTAGGTATCTAAGCTTTCACTATAGGCAGTGGTGAAATAGCCAACATAGTCAATGGAGATTTAAGTAATATCAGTACCTATTATCTTCCCTATATATGCACAAATAAGTTTAGAGATCTAAATTTTGGATCAGTCTGACACAACACATGATAAGAGAAAAAAATTATTTCTAGACTTGATGGTTGAATTAAGTGGGGCTTTTTGATTAAGTAACTGCTATTTTCTGTCTCTAAAATCAATGCAAAAATACCATTTACACTGTTAGCATAGTTCTATCAAAGCTGAAAGCTCTATTGCAAATGTGTCATATATTAAAAATAATTTACTTTTTTTGCATTATGCTTTCCTTATGCTTTTCTCCTCTTATATTAAGCATAACTCTATTAGTAATTCTGGTTATGAATATGCATGTTGTCTGGCAAACAAGCATATTCAAACAATTACCAGCTCCACATCCTGCTACAAACATTTGACTGAACACTAATTGCTTGGAATGAATATGCATGTGGAAAAACAAATACTAAAAGAAGAAAGTATGTTCAAATTGCAACTGACTGACTTTATGCATTTTCTTTAAATTTATGCAGGAAAATTATGTGCATTTAAAATCTCTGAGTGATACAACCATTTAATTGTGACAAAGTCACCCTTTTATTTTAATCATACTTAAAGTAATTAGAAACTCAAAATCAGCTTTTAGCTGTTAATAGTAGACAGAGTTCTTATGTCATTTCTAGTGCAGTTGCTGAAGTGTATGTACAGAGAATGAAAAATTTACAAAGGGTGTAATGACTATCTATTATTCAGAGGATTAATTTAAAAAATATCAGTGCTCATTTAGCTGTTATTTTGCACATGGAATCCCTACAGGTTTCTATGATATAGCTTGAAATTTGCTTTCCAGTGTAATGACTACAGAACAATACCTAAAGGATTGAGGGATTGGCTTCTGAATATTAGAATAGGTCAAGCAATGAGTCATCAACAGGTAAATATTAAAAGAGTAAAAAAAAAAAAAGGAAAAGGGAAGTTCAAGAGATTTATAAAAAGCAACATAGTTTTCTATTTTCCCAGTATAAAATAGCCGTCTGAAGGTATATGAATACACAAAATAAGTAATCCCAATTGAAAAAATATTTGTCTGAAGATTGTATATTCTTGTACAGGAAAATGAAGATAAAATGTAAAATTTTTGCTATCAAGTCTTATGATATTTGTAGGAAGTTTAGGTTTTGATATTTTTCTTTCAGAAGCAGAGAAGGGAAACCTTTTTTAGTGAAAATAAGATAAAATTAGTGCTAGGGAATACATGATAAAATTTCTCCTCTTTTTTCATCTATAGTATGAAACATTCAAAACAATTTACAACTCTAAGTTGAATCTGTCAAATTACTTCAGAAACAAATGAAAGTATAGAAAGTTATTAAGATGCACTTTCTGCTACTTTAAATTTTATCTTTATAAAATATTTTAAAAATGTTTTTATGAGATATTTCATAAGAGCCAGAACAAGGTTTTGATATGTTCAAGGAAAGTAAGGGCTAAGGAAGAATGTGGAAGTGTTTGATGCCACTTCTGTTTAGTTCAAAACTTCATGATCAAGGTGAATCTCTGAGGTGTAAGAAACCATTGGATTTCCATTCCAGCTAACTAGTGATTGTTCTTACTGAGCATTCAATATGGAACCAGTCATCAGGATATTCTGAAGTACAAGACTTTCAATTATACATTGAAAGCTGTTTTTCTTTTGTAAAACTAATCATTTATTGATTAGATAAGGACCAGAATGAAATGATAAGGCCCCTCTCAGACCTCTTCAATATATTTCTCTACAGGTAAGCTAGTCACCCTATGCTCCTTCTTTGCTCAGTGAAGAGAAATAAGCACTTCTAGGGCATGATTCATTTGATCCTAAAGTAGATGTCAGAAATAGGTCAGGTGAATTTCTCCCTGAATAGTGCCTCTTTTTCTCTATTGGCTATAAAGAGAACCCAGGGTGACTAGCTCAGCTGTAGATGTCTGCATGGTAGACAACTAACATAAGATAAAATTGATGTTACCCTGGATGTGTCAGCAAGTAATACTACAAGACTTCAGATATCCAGTAATGGATGACCCAGTTTATGGATATACTTAAGGACTAGGATGCTATTTTTCTGCATTGCTACTATCCCATTCTTGTTTTATCTTATTTTCAAGAAGAAAGGTAGCTAGTTCTTGTCAAGACTCGAACAACCTTTGATTAGACTTGACTTATCCAATATTCCAGATGAGTATCTCTTAATGGAAAGTATATGCAAAACTTTCATTATTCTATCATGATCTGTAACACAGTGAGAAAGAGAATTAAATGTTAATCAGAAGATACATGTCTGATAGTGTGAAAGCTTTGTATCTTAAATTACATGTGAAAGTCTCTTGAACACAAACCAATACTAAAAGACTAGTATGGCTGAAGAGTAGCAGCATTATTATAAATAAAAAATTCTTTCAATAAACATTCTAATAAATACTTATAAAAAATTAATTCTACATAGATCCTACCTAATAAATTTTCATCGAGCATATGAAGAACAACTTCAAGTTAGATCTATGCAAGACCTTTCACTGTTCATGCAGTATAAAATCAATTTGCACATGTAGTAATTCTAATGCTTAGGATTTTCCGAACATATGCAGAACATCTGTCTGGCTACTGTAGAATTAGTCCAACTTATCCTAAATCAGATCTTCCATACATATGCACTTGACCTATGCATGTGCAGCAGGATCATTGTGAAGTTGAATGCTAAGATTCCTGGTCAGGAAAAGATCCACTGCCTCTGCTGAACATATTTGATACTGATTATGATGAATCTAAGGGTCATAAACCTTCCAATGTTGATTTATCTGACTTAATTTCAGACCAGAGGAATAAAACCACTGACTGTCTTGAAGTTTTGTTTTTATGAGTTAAAGTGCAATCTAAAGTAAAAATACAGCTAAATTAAAATTTCAAATATGTAAATAACTAAGGAATATCAAGGAGTAAAAAAAAAAAGAAAAGAAAATTCTGTCCATCCTGTCAGATCTGCACAGGGCTTAGGTTAGAAAAAATAAATAGTGTTTAAATTACCACACAAAAGTCAGTATTTATACATAGTAGCTCACCATTTCTTTAACAGAGTCAGAAATCTGGTCTTAGTGCTCTTTCCAATGTAGGAAATTAAAAGTTACTGTTCTTGTATGCCATTCCCTCAGAATGTCATTCAATATTTTAATTATCAGCTGGTGATAGCCTCTTGTACTTAGCCATTTGAGGTCCCTTTGCTTTCTTGGATCTCTGCCTATAGCATTAAAAAAAAAAAAAGCGAAAACATTTTCTCTGCCTTCCTAGATGGTGGTCATGCTGAGCTGTGAAATCATCCAGCAAAGACTCATTTTCTCATCAGCTTTACAACGAGCTAAAGAGGAAATATTAAAAATATTCCATAACCTTCTGGCTGCAAGCATACCTCTGCTTTCTGCCAATAAAAGGTAGAGACAATGAGTAAAAATTCTCCAATTTGATCTTTTCCTTGAAGAATATAATGATAGAAGATCTGTTTCCTTCAGTTTTAGTTCCTCTGTAGCCCAGGATTTCTTTTGGCATAAATTTTAAAGATGCATGCTTATGTTGTCGGTTCTTACACAGACTAGCTACAAGCATAAAACAAAATATCTGTTTCCTAGATATGCAACACCATTGCAATGAAGTGCTTTTATACAGTAGAAGCAGCTCGGCAAAGGGCAGATTACAGTGGGAAAAAAACAAAATATTACTTCCATTTTAGAAAACAACATTGACCCTTACTTTAAATGACCCATTAGCTTCAAGAGAACTGAGTGTTTATACTTAATTGGTTTGAGTCTTCCCTTTTCATATCTGGATTTTTAAATCAAATTGTGACTTTCAGGGTATTGAATTGTAACTGCAGCTGCAAACACAACAGAATGAGAGAAGAAAGAATTTATTAAGCTTTTGATTTACTATCTGTTGCTGACACTATCCCCTTATACAATCTTGAACACAAATTATAACAAATCAAAGACTTATTAAGGAGGCTTTCCATGTTACAAAAAAAGGTTCATTAGGAAGGAATATGTAAAATTGGACAATTCAGTGACTCAAAGGGATCTAGGGCAGAGATTTAAACAGAGGATTGAGCCATTTGAAACCAAATTTTTATGTGGCTTTTGGACTACACATTTTGGGAAGTGGGGGCTTGTTGTCAAAAGATAATTAATTACATCACATTAATTATATTACATTACATGTAATTATATTATAATATAATTACATTATACTAATTATATTACGTTTTTATAATGCCACTATATTTTAATAAAAAATAAGAAGTTTAACCTAAATAAATGGACAATGATATAATTCTATGAAAACAGAAAGGATCTCTTACTGTTCACACATTCACATTGAAATCTTCTACACACTACTTTTATATGAAACTTCTTATATCTTCATCTTCTGAAACAAGCCAGAGGTCAGAGCTTTTACCATCACAGCAAACACTAATATCAAGTTGTTGCAAATGTGAAGTACTTAATTCAGTAGTAGTGTTTACTAAATTTCTTTCTTCTGGAATAAAAAGGGTGAAAAGATATTCAAAGTCAGAAGTTTTAAATGTTTTATTAAGTAGAGTATCTGTGAACTTTTATTTATACTGGAGCCACAGCTTTATTACCTGAATATAGAAGAATTTTAAGTTACGTGGCTTTCAAAGTAAACTTGAATGCAATCAACATGAAGTACAGAGAGAACTAAGGTACGTCTGTATCCATCTGTAGACATACTCCAAAAAGGGCAGTCTAATCTTGAAAGAGTAATTCAACACTACATTGATCTAATATATGCACAAATTGTACAAGTGAGTACAAGACCAAACTACTGAACACAAGTACAGTTGGAATATTAAGAAAATTATGAACTCCCAAAAAGAGACATTCTGGTTATACATGATTTGTCAGTCAAAAGTAGTATCTTAAAAGCTATTCAGTCAAACAAAAATAATGATAGAAAATTGTGTAGTGTGTGCTCTGATGTCCTGTATTCTCATTATGACAAACTACTCATAGAGGTAGGCAGCAAATCAAACGCTTGCCATAAATTTGGATTAGATTTGAGATATGCCTCTTTGTGTTACTAAGAATAACTCTTTGGCTCACTTTCTGGTTTGTTTCAGATTCTTAGCCCTTTAATGTACACATTTCAAGAATGCTAATTCATATCAGGACTCTGTTCTGGAACAACGCCCTTTGTTCCTTCAAATAAGAAATTCATCTATACCTTGCAAGAGCCTCTTAATGGGAAATATTGAAAAGCACTCTGTCAAGTTTAGCCCAATCTTCCCAGCACAGACAACCATCAATAATCCAGACGGTCTTTGTCATTCAAACATCCCTACTTGTTCTTATGTCATACTTTGTTATTCAATATCTATGATTAGGCTCACTCTTGCAAATCTCAACACAGTAACAGTACTTATCCTCTTTGAAATGAAAACGAACAAAAAGCCCCCAAAACCCAATAAAAAGACCTTGTCTTCTCAGATAATAATTGTACCTGAAAACCACAGGTTTATCACTTGAGAACTTTTCTCCCTTCTCACTCTGTGAGTTACCAGCCCAGGGCTTGCCGTTTATTGGGAGCATCCCCTGGGAGAAGGCCCCGGCTCTGCCTCACCAGTGCTGTCTGCTCCCTGTTTTCTCTCTCTCGTCTTGGCACACAGTGGAGAGATCCCGACTGCTGCCCCATGACCAAATCGCCGCTGCTGCTGTCGCTGCCTGGCGCAGCCCAGCTCCCGTGTACAGGTCGGCTCCACAGTTACCCCGGAGAAAAAGCCCCGCCTGCACCTGTCCTTGCTTGAAGCAAACCCGTCTGTCCCTCCCCATCTCCCGCTGTTCCTGTATCAGACAAGTGACTCTCACCCCTGTGAGGTGAGACTGCAGGACCTGCCTGTTTCCCCACAGCTGTGACCACAACAAGAATAAACACACTGAATGGGGAGGGAGAGTGTTTGTTGGGGTTATATTTCTTGTTACTGTTGTGTTACTTTATGTTTTGATTTGGTTTGGGGTTTTATTCTATATGTATATTTTTAGTAAAGAATTNGTGGAGGAGTTTTTTTCCATTCCAGGAAGGTTCCCATGTTTCCCCGGCAAATATTGTCTTAACCATAGACAATGCTATTTTGAGATCGCTAAAAATGACAAGGTCTTGCTCTGTTGAAAAAATAAAAGTTATTTATTTAACAAACTTAGGTGAGACACTATAGCAAGGCAAACAATGTTGGGAGCATAGCATCCAGGACCAGAGGCTCAATTAGGTGATGGAGGGTCTGTCTTTTTATCCTCTGGTGTTTGGGAGGAGTTTATC
>WEIV01002912.1:90597-111984 GCA_013390005.1 Calyptomena viridis
CCCAGATCTGCCCCCCCTGGAGCTTCTCTGGGAGTTCTGGGTCTCATATTTTGTCTTGACACCCTTGTTATCTACAGAAAGAATGTAAACACTACTAAGAAAGGCCTAGTAGAAATCTCTCTAAGTGAGCCTATACAGGCAAGCTAGAATTCTAGAAATATGATGAAAAACCTCAAGGCATCACCCCCTACTTTTTTCAGTGGTTCTTGAATCATTTCATTGATTCCTTATGCTATCTTTGCACCTAACTTAGATGGCAAAGATTTCCTCACTGGAATCGAGGAACTGGGGTTGAGATAGTGCAGTGCTTGTTCCCTGGTATAATACACCACATTCAGAAATGTCCAAAGGACTTTCACAATGTCCAAAGGATAAACACACGGTATTCTTTTCTGGTAATGAATGTTGTTTTCTTGTTTGTTTTTTTCTTAGAGCAGACAATCTTGTTTCTTTAGTCTTTTCTCAGTAATAATGATTTTTATATCTCTCATTATTCTCAGCATTTTCTGTAACTCTTATGCTCATTTTTCTCTCCCTTTGACTCCTTCCTTTCCTCTTCCTCCTATTTTGGAGATATAGACAGAACAGACAGTTGCATAGCATAACAGACAGCTTTTACTTGGCCTACACTAGAAGAAATGGACTGAGAAGCACTGCCTTAAGGAATTGTTGTTCCACTGCCAGAGTGCCATGAGAGCTGAAGGCTCCTTGTGAAGGAGGCATCAGGAGCTTAATGAGAAGAGTCCAATGTACCTCTGGGGAGTCCCAGAGGCCAATTGTGCTTGGTGAGAGGCTGGCCAAAGTCATGAAGGACTGTTACTGCACTCAGAGCCTGACAGCCACTTGAAGGAAGCCACTGATGAAGTCAGCTATAAAGAAAAGGTGATAGACCATCAGCTATGTGTTCCCCGTAGTAGTATACAGGAAAATAATTTTTTTCTCTTGGGCTTTTTTGGAAACTCAGTCCAAGAATACAATTCCCTCTCAAATCACAGTTCCTTCTTACTCTGCTGAGTGTGAACAGGTCACACAATTAGCCTTTTGAGCTTATAGTAGCACATGGACGATTCAGTAGGTGAAAAGTGGGCAGGAAAAAAAAACAATGAAAAAAAAATCCAACAATAAAATCCCTGGGAAACTTGGTAAAAAGAATTTGGCAAAAAATAGAAGCTAATATCAGAATAATAAATATGGCAATATGGGGGAAAGGAAGCAGTATGTTGACACAAGATTTTAACAAGATACGCCTTGTTACAGTATCTTGTAGAGCTATTATATTTTTGACAAAACATATAAAAAAATTGTTATTCACAATTTTCTCTGAAGGAAGAATCTAAAACCTCAAGAGTTATCTGGGGTCTGTAAACAAAAAAAAAAATCTTATTGACTCCATTTCACAGCTGAAATAGTCAACATCTTATTAGACTCACTTATTATGTTTGCAAATGGAATACAGATTTTATTCACTGAGATCTGCATTTCCTTCTGTTGGGGTAAAATAACTGTAATCCTCCATGTTTATGTCAGAGTCTTTCCCAGCTGTAACTCCCCCTTGACTCTGAACAATTCTGTATGATATATATGCCATCCAATTTAGGAAGAACAAGGCACTCGGCAGGCATAACACAATCAGTTATTATTCTGCTGCTAAAGACTAAACAAGTTCATGTCCTGCAAATGTGGTCAGAGTGTTGGCAATAACTCATTTTACGCACACAAAAAAAGATAACACAGACAGCTGTATTTTTCTTAAATCAGATTGTAATTGGCAGTTACATTAACACGAGTAAAATTACATCTTGTTAGCTAAATTTACATTTCAAGAAACACAAGTGTATTGAGTTCATTAATACTATCTTCCACATATGTAGATATAATTATTAGTCAAAAGTGGCAGTTCAGAGTAGTTAGGTTGGTTGGTCTGGGATTTTTTTTTTCCTTTTATTTAAACTGTTATGGATTAAGAGAAAACAGTTGTAAAATGGTGAAAGTTGTGATGTCCAAGACCAAGCTAAAGAAGACAACAGTAAATGTCTGAAAAGAAGGAAAATGAGTCTTGAGGAAATTTATGGCAAGGTGATTAAATGATTGATTCAAAGACTAATCTTTTTTAACGTCAGAATCAAAACCAAGTATGAGCCAGTGAATTTTATAGAATTTTATGGCACAAAATTGGGAGTTGCAATGTCAGAGTGCATTAGGAGGGTTACATCCAGCAGGAATAGATCTGACTACCATTTGTAAGAGAACCTGTTCAAACTGAAGTCCTGTATATCATTTTGGTGGTCCTTATTCAAGAAATAACTTAAAATTATACAAATAATAACGTATATCATAGATAACCTGTTTTATGTCAGAGTACAATCTAGTTTATTCTACTTTAAAACAAAAAAAAAAAAGAAAAAAACTAAGGTTGAGACTGAATTGTTCTACAAATGAATCACAAAGGGAATGTCACAGAAAAATAAGAATACTTAAAGCTAATAAATTGTACTGATACAAGAAAAAATTAATACAATTTCACAATTAATGTGTTTGTATAAGATGAACCCCCAAGGAATGATTTACAGAAGAAAAAAAGTAGAAGAAAGCTAACAGTTTTCAAACGAAAGTGTGATAAAATAACAGAAACATTGCATAAGTTGGTTATCAAGTGTTCTAAATCTACATTCTGCATTTTTGTGTTCAAGAACAAAACTATGAAGGGTATTTCTACATGGCAGCAGTTAACACAGGCAGGGAACCACTATTAAACAGCTTTGCATCTGAAAAATGCTACTGAAATGATGTAGGAATAAAATTATACTGCTTTCGGTACTCTAATAAGGTGTCCATCGTACATGTAAACTAGACACAACAAAGAAGTTCCCAGTCCTCTTCTCCTCCATGTGACTCAGTTTTATCATTCTACTGCTTACACCATTATACCCGTTTAAGTGCTTACAAGACTTTGTGCTGAACCAGAAATAGAAATAGCTGCAAAATAAACAAACATAAATTGCTCTTTTATGTTCAAACCAGAACTTGGTTCACTCCACAGTCTACAAGCAGTTGTTCTAGTATAAGAGAAAGAGAAAGGCAAGAACAGAATAGGCAAAAAAACCCAGAAAAAAGTGGTTTGTACAATAATGTTTTAATCATAGAATATAAAATCATAGAATGGTTTGGGTTGGAAACATTACACATTTGGGTGTGGAATTTTAAAAAATTAACCACTGATAGTTAAGTAAGCTTTTGTATGAGAAAGAAAATAATTTAAAAGCTAATAGCAACACTTCAAAAAATATTTTCCCTTACCTTGTCTTCCCTTGCTTTTCTAAATCTTGGAAAGCTCAAGAGCACCTTAATCTGGCCTAGAGAATGAACACTGGGCTAAGAAGAGCTTTGAGATCAGCTTTCTTTCTGAAGTACAAACCTTCTGATTATATGACAGGGCAATGTCATTATTTCCATGCATTTGTGTTTTCCACAAAGCATTTGAAATTGTTCTCTTTTCATCTGGGGCTTAAAGACTTGAAAAGCAACATTCATTTTTGGTAAGCAATTAAGGAACTGTTGATTTTACATCCAAATGTCTCCTTTAAGTGTACAAGATTAATGCATTGCATTTTTCATACGTATAAACCAACTAGAAATGCTGAGAGTGAAAAATTATTAAGGAGTTACTTCTATTTTGAATACTCTTTCATACATAAGTATTCTCTCCAATTGCACATGATGATGAAGAAATGAAGTAGGACATGTTGAAGAAACTTCCAATTCAGGAGAATACAGGAGCTGAGATACAGAAATGTTGACCCTTTCAAATGAAGAAATATATTAGTGTATTTGGATTTGCATCAACTGAAATATATGTGAAGAGAATATATGAAACATAATGACTAAATAAGAGGAATTCAAAAGCAATGTTTTCAAAAAAACTCAGTGAGAGTTTTAGTTGATTTGTATCAATAAACATGACATATTCCATACATTTTAAATGAAAAAACCTCATCTTCTTTAATTGTTATGCAAAAAGAAGAGCTGAAGAATTTACTCTTTGCCTTGGGACTCTATGAATAAATAATTACAAAAAGTGATTGAACATAGGCTATTGAGAAAAGTTGCATATAGCAATCTGACTTTCACTCAAAGAGCAGGAGCAATAACATCCATTAGAGATCTATTTCCTACACAAAGAGAGATTTTGCCTTTAAACACTGAAAATGTTTATGTTTAGATGGCATTTTAGCAGGAATGAAGGGAAGAAAAATTTAGAAAAATAAATCCTGTCCTAAAAGTGCATAGGTTTGTGTAGAAGTTTGATATAAATTTTAATTTCACCCTTTCCCACTGAATCAAAAGAAAAAGGGAAGAAATTCATCACAGGGAAGTGAAGAAAAAAATTATTTATTGACAAATATACTATACAAGAATGACTAAGCCAATGATAAAAGGAGAGAAAAAAAAAACCCTAAAGTATATGCAAGGATCGCGTTATAAAAGTCCCTCTGTCCCTCTCTCCTCTTTGTATCAGAGTTGGTGTGGGGGGGCCCCTCCAGGGATCCAGGCCGGTGGAAGAGTCCAGTGGGGCCTTGACATCCAGGTTTTCAAGTAGAGTCCAGCAGAGAAGTAAAAAAAAAATGAAAAAACAAAGGAAAAAGGGAAAAAAAAATCCAAAAAAACCCAAAGGAAAAAAAAAGAAAGTCCAATACTCTGTTTCCTTCCCAAGGAAAAAAAAAAAGTCCCTAAGCCCAGGAAAAATTCCCAGGCAGAAGAAAAAAATCTCAGTGCCAGCAGCCCAGAAGAAAACAAAATTCCCGAAGTCTATGGTCTTCGAACACAGGACTGTTTTTGAAAAGGGTTTTTTTTCTAACTGGGTTTTTTTTCTCTTTCCTCTCTAGTTCAATTTTAAAGGCATAAAATTCATTTTCTGGCATAAAATAAGGATATGAGATACATTATAAAGTCACTCCAAGACAGTTTGATCTCATTTCTTTTTTTTCTTTGGTGAGAGATTATTCATAATATTAGTCATGATCTCAATTTCAAGGACTGAGAAAAACAAACAAACAATACTTCACTCCATCATGGTATAAATTATTTTCCAGTTTGATTGAGTGTAAGAATGAAATCTATCTAAGATATATGAACTTTACTGTTTTACATAGTACAGAATGCACTTTCACAGTCAAATGAAATGTCTCATGAAATGCCTATGCCTTCCAGACAGTGTAATTCCAATTACATGGAATAATCACTATCTTTGAATAGTATTTTCAGATCAGATGCTGAAAAATTAAGAAACAAACACATAAGTAATTGAAAAACAATTTTAGTTAACAAAATCATAGAATGATTGGGGTTGGAAGGCATCTAGTCCCAACCATGAGTATGTACCTCAGGACACTGGATCAGTTCCATGATTTAAATAAAACATAGACTGGAATTCAGAATTTAACCTAGGTATTTTTATTTAGAGTTAGGCAATTGATGTTAAATTTAAAATTAATATTGAGTTTAAATATGAGTGAATTATCTTCACGTTATTAGCCAAATAGAGAAATTAAGCAACCATGGCAATTAGAATGAATATTGTGCTATCAAATGACAAGTAAAAAATATACTTTAACTACACGTGTTTATAGGATTATACATTGTTACTTATTCAGCATTAAACTATTCATGAATGCCATATTGGTTTGGAGTCAGGACAGTTTAACGTTCAATACTACCTTTAAAAAATGTGTGAGTCAACAAAAAGTTAACATTTTTGTTTCAAAATGATTGTTCTAGAAAAACGGACTGAAGCTCTTTTCTGAACTTTGACATGCATAGATAAGATTTTAAATCTTCATATGCTTATAAAAAATATTTTACTGTAATGTAAAATATCTATATCACCAAATGCAGAGCAGAAACACAGCAAGGATAGGCAAGAAAGAGCCCCGGTGTGGGGAAAGGAAGAGGGAACAAGAAAAAGACAGGGACATTATCAACATCGGTAGCAGACTGTGACTAATTAAGCCCTTAGGGTTGGAATGTGGCTCTCTGAGTAAAACCCAACAGTGCAAGAAAGCTCATATGGTCAGGGGTAATACCTGTATGGCTCAGACAGCAGTGCCAAGAGGCCTGATGTAATCCAACACAAAGGGGACCAGAGAGTCCCTCTTGTTATAGATAAACCACTATCAAGAGTTGAGTGGATCAACTGGTGTTCTAATGTTTCCCTGAATCAGCCAGATTGGAACAGGAAGAATGAACATGTGGCTCAATTCAACAGAGAGTACAAAAACTAGACAACTAGCAAAATATTTCTAAAACACCTTCCTGGTGACTGGGGACATTAACATATTGATTTGAGCCTTTTATAGACACCAAAAATGGGAACCACATTGGCATTGTGATTGAACTGTGCATTGCACTTGTATTTTGCTAAGTGTCACATTTGTATTATGTTTTTAGTATATTTTGTATCGCTTGGCAAAATCAGTAATCATGTAATCTTCAAGTAAGTAAATTTGATATTAATCATTTCACCCTCTACACATGAAATATCTCAAAGAACCCAGTCAGAAAGCATAAAAAATATCAGACTGACACAGACTTTGAATAAAACTGTCAGGTTTGTCCTTAGAAGAAACTGTGGCTCAGAGGAAGTCCCCGGAGACTATTTTGCAGCTTAGTGTAAAGTAGGTGGAGGGAGATACGATAACATATTGATACTATGCACTAAAAATGTCTCTACACAGATTTGAATCAGAGTATGGTCAGATGATTTTAAGATGTTCCTACTCTTTAACTTGGATTACCATTGCAAAAAATAATCTAGAAAGTAATTTCAGAGTGGTTTATGTATTAAGCCAACCATAAACGTGATGTGATGGTATAGGAAAAATTTTAAAAAGTGTTAAAACAACAAAAAGTTACTCTAGAGAAAAGAAAAAGTAGTTCTGTAAAGCTATCAAAAGCTATTAACTAACACATATACTCTTTTGAGAATGAAAGTCTCTTTTATATGTTCTTTGAAATACAATCAAAAATACCCTTTGAATCACATAACGAAAGAAAACCTGGGGAAAAAAGGTAAGAGCAAAGAAAATTAAAGCTTTTATCAACACATCTTTCCCCCCAAATATTCAGCATATATTATATTCTGGACAGCTAATTTGCTTGAATTAAATTAAAAATACAGGAAAATATGTCTTGATTACAATTTACGGCTTCTATTTATAATTCAATGTATTGAAATAAAAAGAGGAGCTCTTTTTACAAATTTCTTTCCAGTTAAGAAAATGTACCTTTATTAGACCTTTAAACTGACAAAGATGAAACAATGCAATGTCGTAATAATATAGTTTAGGAAGAACAAAGTATGCAGTATAAATCATGTGGATATTTGTCTCAATTAAATATTTCTGTTCTGTCAGCCTAAACTGATTAATTTCAAAAACAGAATTTTTAAATTATTTGTCAAATGAAAAATTTTGAATTATCCCTCACCTTAAAAAGAACAACATTCAAACCTGTTTTAATACACAGAGCTACAGTTATATGCAATTTTGTTCGAGACACCAATTTATTACCTTTTCAGTTAGAAACTATGAGACCAAAACCCATCTTTTTTCAGCCTCATTCAAAGGATAATAATTCACATGTTAAGATAATTGTTCTACTCACGGTCTCCCTTATAACAAAGAAGTTACCATCTTTCAGAATTTCTTCATTAGGGGTTGTCTCCCTTATACATAACTCAGGCCATTAGTACTTGGATGTGAGACCAGTTTGGCCTATTCATCCTGACTGAATCTTTTCCTAAGCTGAGAATACATTAAAACTGCAAAGCCTAATAATCCTTTTCGATTTCCTGATCTGAATGCACAGATTGGACTTTACCTTGGCTCTAACTAATTGAGCTCTAGAGTTGTTCTCTTTAATAGAGGAACTTTCTATGCTTTCTGATACCAATCTGGGGTGAAATGCAACATCTTAAGACAGTATCTGCTGTTAACATGACAAGAGTTATGTCAACTATTAAGTTAACTATTGTTGTTAAGTTCTGAATAAAGGGAAATTCAAAAGATATTTTGTGGGAACTGACTCTTTGTGAACATAGTTCACAAAATCAACTAGGTTGGAAAAGACCTCTGAAATCGTACTGTTCTTTGACTTAATATCACCTTGTCAACTACACCATGGTACTTCTTAAATACCTCCAGGGATGGTGACTCCACCATCTTCCTGAGCAGCCCATTCCGATGCCTAATCACTCTCTCTGTAAAGAATTTCTTCCTAATGTCTAACCTAGACCTCCCCTGGTGCAGCTTAAGACTGTGCCCTCTTGTCATACTGCTGGTTGCCTGGGAGAAGAGACTGACCCTCATCTGGCTAGAGAGTGATAAGATCTCCCTTGAGCTTCTTTTTCTTCTGGCTAAACAGCCATTCCTCACAGGACTAGTGCTTCAGTCTCTTCAACATCCTCTTTGTCCTTCTTTAGACATGCTTCAATACCTCAATACCCTTCCTCAACTGAGGGGCCCAGAACTGGACACGGTACTCAGGATGCAGCCTAATTAGTGCCACGTACAAGGGAAGAAACACTTCCCTGGTCCTGCTGGCCACACTATTCCTGATACAGGCCAGGATGCCATTGGCCTTCTTGACCACCTGGGCACACTGTTGGCTCATGTTAAACTTCCTGTCAATCAGAACTCCCATGTCCCTTTCTGCCTGGCCACTGTCCAGCCACTCTGTTCCCAGCCTGTAGCACTGCAGGGGCCAAAGTGCAGGCCCATGCACTTGGTTATATTGAACCTCATGGATTCAGCCCATCCATCCAGCATGTTCATGTCCCTCTGCAGAGAGCTCCTACCCTCCAGCAGATTGACACTTGTCCCCAACTTGATGTCATCTGCAAATTTATTAATTGTAGTTTGAATTCCCTCATCTAGATCATCAATAAAGATATCAAACAGGACTGGGCCCAACACTGATCTCTGGGGGACACCACCAGTGACTGGCTGCCAACTGGATGCAGCACCATTCGCCGACACTCTCTGGGCTCAGCCATCCAGCCAGTTCTTGACCCAGAAGAGAGTGCACCTGTCCAAGCTGTGGGCTGCCAGCTTTTCCAGGAGTTTGTTATGGGAGATGGTGTCAAAGGCTTTGCTGAAGTACAGGTGTACTACATTCACAGCCTTCCCTGAATCCACCAGGTGGCCATCTGGTCATAAAAGGAGATCAGGTTGATTAGGCAGGACCTGACCCTCCTAAATCTCTTCTGTCTGTGTCTGATCCCCCATTCATCCTGAAGATGCCGTATGATCACGCTCAAGATCATCTACTCCATAACCTTGCCCAGCACTTAGATCGGGCTGACAGGCATGTAGCTTCATGAGTTTTCCTTCTGGCCCTTCTTGTGGATGGGTGTCACATTGGCCAACTTCCAGTTATCTGGGATCATGCCAGGGGGCCAGGACTGTTGATAAACAACAGTGAGCTCTTCCACTAGCTGCCTCATCACTCTAGAATGGATCTCATCTGATCCCAAAGACTTGTGAGGATCCACGTGGTTCAGTAGGTTGCTAACTGCTTCCTCCTGGATTACAGGGGGGCTATCTGACTCCTCGTCCCTATCTACTAGCTCAGGAGGCCAGTTTTCCTGAGGATGACCTGTCTTATTGTTGCTAAGTGGTACCTCAGCCAACGTGCACAGATAAGATTAGATAAAGCTTGAGTTCAGTCTGACATTCTACTAAAGTTTCTGAAGACATAAACAATGTTTTTTCATGTTAATTGAAAAATTATGAGGAAAATTTATCTTTTATGAATATATGGAGGATTTTGAGTGGAATACAGTTTGTCAGTCTTGTTTGGAGCTGGATGTATTTGTTTAACTTGCAAATAGTTTTATTCTTACTACATTATGTCCATCCTCGAGGTATGAATTTTGTTTAGTTTATACATTTTTTTTCCTTTTGTTAGGGTTTAAGAATTGCTACTTGTTCACCAATGAAAACGCATTTTAAAATATCAGTTTTATCTGTCTTTAGAGAAATTATTTTCTTCATGATTTTTCATTCTCTCTGTGGTGCTGTAGATGATATATTATGAAAAAAAAGTGATAAAATCAAGCTCTTAGACATTCATTAAACTATACAAAAATGCACTTAGACATGATGCATTTTGCTCTTTAACACGGGAGTGACGTTGATCATCTACCTGTATATATATTAGAACAAAGGGATGGGATAAATCAGGATCTTCACTGGATAAGGCAAGCCAATGTGCCTGGTCTGAAACTTAATATCTATCATTCCATCAATGGGCTAGGCAAACAATGAGAGACTTTTTGTCACAAGCTTCACATTCAGCATTAGATTTTGAACTGTAGATACAAGCTTTTGCTCCTTCTTCATGCTTGTGTTTATCACACAACTCATGCAGTCTTCCTAAATATACTCCTATTCTGGTGTGAAACATAGTGTCTCAAAATATAACACTGATGTGATGTGTTGTGTTGAATTTACACTGCGAGGTTTTGGTAGTGGTCTCTATGAGAGGAAGCTGGAGCTGCCTCATAATGGACAAAGAGAGTTCTGGTCCACTCCAGTGGACCAGGGCACAGGTGGTCCCCTCAGGCAAGATGTTGATGCTTTGTGAAAATGAATTTAAGAAAGGGCAAAATACTGCCCCAACAGGTAGGAGTGTGGGGAAAAAAGTGTGAGAAACAATCCTGCAGACAAGCTCAGAGAAAAGGGAGAGAGAGGAGATGCTGCAGGAACCAGAGCAGAGATTCCTTTGCAGCCTGTCAGAGAGACCATGATGGAAGAAGTATTTCTCTCCAATTTATGGAGACCACAGCGGAGAAGCTGGATATTCCCTGAAGAAGCTGCAGCTCATGAAGAAGCTGAGATGAAAAAGGATCTCCTGGTAGGAACTATGGCCTGTGGTGGGAAGTCCACTCTTGAGCCTGTTTATCCTGAAGGACTGCAGCCCATGCAAAAGATCCACACTGGAGTAAGGATAAAGTGTGGAAGGAAGAAGTGCAAACAGAAACTGTTATGAAACTTACTGCAATCCCCATTTGCAACCTCCCAGGACTACCCAGGGATAGGGGAAGGAGTTAGAGTGGTTGAGAACAAAGGAATGAAGCTAAGCCTGGGAAGAAGTGAAATGGAGGGAAGAATTTTTAGTTTTTGACTCTGTTTCACCCCATTCAACTTATTTTAACTAAACATAAGTTGAATTGTTTTTCCAAAAGTTGAGTCCACTTTGTCTGTGACTATAATGGGTCACAACAACCTAATTCAATGCTACCGACTTGGGGAGGAGTGGCTGGAAACTCTCCTGGTAAAAAAGGACCTGAGGGTGCTGATTGACAGCTGACTGAACATGAGCCAGCAGTGTGCCCAGGTGGCCAAGAAGGCCAATGGCATCCTGGTCTGTAACAGGAATAGTGTGGCCAGCAGGACCAGGGCAGTGATTGCCTCCCTGTACATGGCACTGGTGAGGCCACACCTCAAATTCTGTGCTCAGTCTTGGGCCCCTCACTCACAGAGCTGGTGGAGGGTTTGTAGCACAAGTCTGATGTGGAGCATCTGAGAGAGTTGGGATTGCTTAGCTTGGAGAAAAGGAGACTCAATGGGGGAACCTTATCATTCTTTTCAACTACCTAAAAGGAACCTGTAGCAAGGTGGGGTCAGTCTTACAGATAACAAGAAATAATTTCAAGTTGCCCCAGAAGAGATTTGGATTGGATNACTTGGTAGTACTAGGTTAATGGCTGGACTTGATGATCTTCAAGATCTTTTTCAACTTAAACAATTCTCTGATTCTATGATAATTGATCTCCCCATCTTTATGTCAACCCAGGAGCTTTTTTATCTTATTTTCTCACCTGTCCTTTTGAGGAAGGGAAGAGAGAGACTATCCAGGTGGGGATCTGGCAGCTGGTCCAGGTCTATCCCACACACCATGAATATATCTATGCTGCTGAAAAAAACCAGACAGCCAAGAAACAAGATAAGAGTTTTGACTTTCCATTGCCCACCTAATTAATCTTCTCCCAGTGAGTTTAGGTCCTCTCAAGGAAATATTCTATTTTCATTCTACAGACAGTTATCTCAAAGCAGTACTCATAAAGCACAGCAAAACCATGAGACCACCCAAAGTTTTGTCACACCTTGCTACAGTTCCAGACCAAATTCAGGTAAAAACATGTGCTTTGGTGATGTGCAGCATAGACCTCTATTGTATCACATTTATTGTGAATAAAAAGATATGCAATAAAAGGCTTGCAGAGGCATCGCAAGCATGATACAAAATGTGGATGTACTGCTTTCATCCTTATGCAAATGGTAGTAAGCTGTCTGGATACAAGCCAGCCCACAGTGTTTGGTTTCATGACCAAGGATAGGTCCTGGCCCACTGTTATTAAGGAGAATAGCTGAATTCACTGCACTTACTGCAAGGTTTCCTTCATATCTCCAGTGGTATCTGGTTTTGGTCACTGTCAGACATAAAAATTTTTAAGAGTTATTTTCGATTATGAACATCCTTATTACTTTACTGTTTCTTTGTATTCATCTGCTACAACCTTTGCTATATATCCGCTATGTCCTTTGTTTCAGCAGTAATCTGTTTGGGATATGTTAAGAACCACAGAATACCAACCTATGTGAGTCTTAACTGGACCCAAACACAAACCAGAGCCATTATTTTCTTGAAATATGTCTGAGATAGACGAATAGAATCAAAGCAGAAAAAATATTAAAGGGAAATAAATATAAATAGTATGCTCTGATTCATGGTTCCGACAGGTAAGACAGCAGTATGATTAGTTTTTAGTTTATTTTTCTTGCTCTACTTTAAAAACCTTGCCACTGAAACACAATACAATGCTTCACACTCCTCAGTTTTAGATCCATGATACTGTGTCTTCAACTGTCTATATATATTGTACAAAGAAGCTTTGTTTATTTGTTTGTTTCAGTTCAGGGTGGTTTGTATATTTTTTTTATTTTATACTATATATGTGTATATATGTATGTATAGGGGGGTTTATTCAATCCCTGTTTGGCTGTGTTTGCAGTGGGTGAAGAAATGTACGAACACTCTCTTCTGGTGCCGAATCCAATCCATCATGAGCTCTTTTTATTGTGATACAGTGTTACCACATAGCAGGCATGATCTCCAAGTCTATACTCACAATACAGCATTATTTTTAATACTATAAAATGGTTTACATTTTCCAAACGTTTATTCCTGTTAGATATCTATAACTCCAGCCGTAGGTTCTCCTAAGGTCAGTATCAAACCAATCGACTGAGGGTTAAAATGTTCACAAGGTGTTCACACCCCTGTGCTCCAATCACAGCTGTGGTCAGTTGGTCTTCACGTGTGTTTCCAAACATGGTGTGTATCCGTTATCCTGTTCTGGTGAAGGCCTGTGTCCAAATATGGATTTTCTTTTCCTGCATCTCTGTTAGTTACAAGCCTACCAATAGCTAGACATGTTTTGGTTTCAGTATTCTATCCTAAACTGACACATCTGTCACAGGCTGCCTTGCTTAAGCATGTTGTTAATTCACCTAATCATATATCCCACAGGTTTTTTTTGGTTGATTTTTTTTTTATTTTAATATCTGACATCATTCTTTCCCACTAAATATTTTCAGATATCTTTTCCAGCATGTCTTTCAGTAATTTCCCCGGCTAATTCATATGAAGACTCAAATCTTACCTTCTGAAATACTGTATGCAAGACAAAACACTTGAATTTCTCATTAACCTTTCATATAACTACAAAAAATGAAGTGGGCACTAAAAGGTAGTCTACCACCACTGCTAAATAAGGTAAATGTACTGCTTTATACAAAATTCTTTCCAGTCCAACAGTATCACAGTGCAGTAAAAGCCACAATATAGAATGATACACTAACTCACTCTACTTATAGTTTATGTAATACCTTCATCCTTGGATTTCTTTTTCAAGCCTTAATCTACTTAAAAGTGTCTATTTCAGGGAAAAAAAGGATAACTGAATGTGGTAGAAAGGTTGATTTGTTGGGGGGGGAGTTTTCACCAAAAAGAGATTTTCTAAACAGAGTGAATTTTATCTGGTCTTCTACTGAAATGATTTCTAGATGTGTTTTTCTAATACCTGAAATTTTAAATTGATACTTGTGCTTTGTCACATATGCTGTTATTCCCTAACAGAATAAAATTGAACTATATGAAAGAATAAATATTAGATAAATATGAAAAAACCCCTCTTTTCTGGTGGAGGAAAAAAAGTAATTAGGAGAAAAGAAGAGGTTCCTTGGATCACCTGGAATTTCATTATTGATACTATCCTCTGTGTTTTCTGAATTACAATATTCAGATGGAGAGCAATATAGACTCACAGATCAAAGACATTAAGATTAAGTACAAGAGATTTTTTTTTTTAAAAAAGTGACTTTCCTTTTCCTGAAAAAAACTCCACTTGAGTTTTTGTGTTGTTTTGAGTTTTAGTGCAATTAGTAACCAACACCATTCTAAGAGATGAAAGAAACTCTATATCTCAGTTTGTTTTATTGATAGACATATACAGACATATATGTGTGGTACAATTAGAAGCTTAATTTTTTATCTTCTTCCAATGTTGATTATAAAATAACTGAAGGATAAAAATGTAATAAATCACAAAAGGACCTACACAGACAAAGAGTAAGATACTTAGGGGAGGGGAAGACCCAGTAGAAACATAGCATTTAAAATAGTATCTAAAAAGTCAACCTATAGATGCAGTATAAAGTTCTGTTTTCATCTCAAAAGGAGGGTTTTTTTTTGTTTCTCCCTTTTGTCTTGTCGAGAAGGGATAATGGAAAGGCAGCTGGATGGGCAGCTGGTAGCTAGCAAAGGTCAACTCACCACAAATATTTAGGAAAATAATTGTTAATATGATGAAATATATCTGAATATAGATGTTTATAATGTTCACATCTTAAGCTAATCAACTTAGGTTTCCTTTATTTTCATTTTTAGGCTCAGTTCAGCTTATCTGGAAGTATGTGCTTGTTTTTTAAGAAAATTTACATTCTAAATATTTTACTTTGCTTCCATAAACTGCTCATGATTTAATATTGCCTTACAAAATTAGGTGAGATTAATTCTGCATCATGGAACTGATGCAACATAGAGCAATGTCTCTGCTCTCAAATTCCACTGTTTATTTGCAGAGCTTTTCTCCTATTTATTCCCCTCACTGTGATCTGAGAAATCACAAATAAGCAGGGGTGTCAACACTTGCTAAGGAAAAATCTTCAGGTCCATACTTAGGACAGAGACTGATTTGGAAATAGAGGGTTTAAGTTTTAATTTTTAATATGGGTTTTAAGGTTTTAAGCTAAGTTAGAGCTTCATGTAGTTTTTTCTCTTTACTTCTCTCCACTTGCCTAGGTAATGATAAGGTTGGAATTCAAAGCATAGTCATAACACAAGAGACGGTGGAACAGGGAGAGAGAGATAGCAAGTGACACCCTAAATTTGTTGGTGTCTCATAAAATCAAACAAGTTTGTGGTTAGCAGTGTTTATAACGGGGTGTTCTTAAGTCTAAGAATAAGAATATGACCCCAAAAATACCATCGGAAGATCCCAAGAGGGGCAGAGATCTGGGTGGAGATGGGTGTTGACTATGCTAATTAACCAATGATGTAATGTGTATGTTTATTCATAGATTAGTTATGCATATGTATAATCTATGTCCATTGAAGCATGCTTCGCATTATGTGGGGGGAGTGACAAGGAATGGGAGGGGTGAAAATCCTTTCTGTTTCCCCGTGGGAATAATTTTTTTTTAAATTTACAGCTTGCAAGCTTTGAGGTTTTTTTAGGTCGTTCGCTCATCAATACAATTGGCACCCCATCAAATCAAGACTTTAGCAAATACTCTAAGATTTTAATTAAAGCTAAATTAGAAAATATAGATATTCTTAACAAAAATAAAATTCAGCTGCCTCAGGCAAAAAGTAAAATCAAACTGTCAAACCACACGTTAGTAGCAAACATTTTTAGTGAGAATATCTCTTGGTGTTTTCAAAGAAATGCTACACTTAATGCAGAGAAAAACATCCATCTGAAACAGTGTAGCTAGAAAATCTCCTTTAGTCCAATGAACATGATTCAACCTTTCCCCTGTAATTAAATGTTCTGAAAAGTTCCAATGGAGAAAAATGCAAATAAATATATGGGGAAAAGCCAGATAAAAAATAGCTTAAGCTATATAATAGGTCTAACCAACAAAAGATGTTTCTCATAAATGCATGTTTTGGGATGACTAGTGCTGTTTCTTCACCATCAAATTCCTTAGTTTGTGTGTTATTAACACAGAGTGTAAGGCTTGAAAACTCTGTTATGATATTTACAATATTCTGTTGATTTTTAGTCTGTTAAACCAGAGCACACTGTTTCATAATCTTAAAAGAGCATACTTGGTGACAACTTGTATCAAGGACCTAGAATGAGAGCAGCTTTTCTGCACATACACAAATTTGCATAGTAGAAGAAAGTGGTTCAACAATACTATCTGTGTTATGTTGGCTATATTTTAGTTTTCTTTTAGTCTTTTAAATCGACTTACCGTATTGTTACAAACGAAGGTAAGTACCATGACAAGAAAAAAAAGTTTTTTAGTTTAAGAAACTAAAATTTGCATCTGTGCAATATGAGCTCCACAATTTAATCTTTCCATGCTGTAAAGAAAGCAATTTTCTCTCAAAATAACATTAAGTTGCCTTTTATTTGCTGTTACAATGTGAGTGCACACCATCAAACTACAGAGGTTCATACTAGCAATAACATCAAATACAACAATCAAGGGCTTATTTTATATTTCACATGCAACCCAAACTCCTATTAAGTTTATAATAGTACATAAAAAGGGAGAAACGATTTAGAGTTTTTGTTTGTTATTTTAACAGTACTATATTTTTTAAGACCATAACTAACTATGCTAATCAATAAGAAATTACTCATTTTAAAGAAAAGAAAAAGAAGATGTTTCTCGAAAGCTGAAGTCTGCAAATGAGAGTAAACACCAGCCACAGAAATAAACTATTGACTTTCTATATGACTTTGCTGGGCAGATGATACAATACAGATATTTTTCCATTTCCAATAGTGCAACAATGATTACCACTCAATAGGAAGAAAACCTCATGACAAGAGGTAGTCAAGGTAATTTCCAGTAAAGGTATAGGAAAGCAGAGAGGTAAATAAATGTTTCTCGGGCAGTTGTTGACCACAGAACTTCTAAATTATTTAGACTGGAAGGGACCCATAAGGGTTAACTATTTCCAAGTCCATGTTAAAAGCAATTCCAATTAATGCAGTTCGCTTAGGGCTGCATCCAATGAGTTTTCAATATTTCCTGTGGTGCAGACTATGTAATCTTTTTTGGGCAGCTTGTGCCGGTGCATAACTATCCTCAAGGTGAATAAAAATTTCCTAATATCTAATCAGAATTTATCTTGTTTTATCAACACTATGTAGATGTATAAATATTTGACAATGCTTTGAATATGTCTAGGCAGTGTATAATCATCTACCCTAAATGTGTGAGAAATAAGATTGCCAAAGCTAAAAAAGAAACAAGAGAAGTTGTGTGTGCACACCAACATTTGATTTCTATATAAAGGGAGTTCTTAAAAAGAGAAAAGTCATTGAAAACAATTAAGGGCCAAGGCAAATCACAGCATGTGGATGTGTTGATTTTGTTTCAGAAAATTAGTGATGTGTCAGAACTAATAAACGCTATCTAAAATGTTTTTAAAAAGTACTGTAAGAGCCAACATAGACAATGAAGAAACTAAAGAAATTCTTAGCAAAATAAGTCCTTCCACGGTGGATGAAAATCAGTAGGAATAAGAATAATAATTAGGAAATGAGTAAAATTATTAAATATGTGGAGAAATATGCTACAGAAAACAACATTAATGGCACTTTCAGAGATTTTTGCTTAAAGCATTTGAGTTTTTGAAGTAGTTAAGCATACAGTTACTTGTCATCAGGTGCTTGCAGTATGCTTAGACTTACAGGAAATAATTTTTTATGACATGTGAAGAAACTAATTTAATATGAAGCTATAGTTAAGTAAGGACTATAACACTGTTTGCAACAGGATGCCACAAGTGACTTTATCCTGTAGGGTTCTGTACTGATGTTTATACTGTGTCACATATTTTCAAACTACTTTGAAAATTCATTAAATAGATGAAAAAATTTCACAATGATACAAAGTCATTCAGGATAACAATAAATTTACCCATGAAAGATAAGCAGAATAAGCAGATATTATGTTCAGCTTATTGCAAACCTAAATATTAGGACATCATCATTACATAATTGGAGAAGACTTTCTGTGTCCAGTGGCACAAAAAATTAGTGCTGTCATTCCTAGTGACAGGCCACAGGCCTTGGACTATATGTGTCCAACCATGCAAGGCCCAGCTGTGGTCTTTTGTTACGAGTTTGTTATGGGAACTGGCTGTGTGAACTTGGCAGCAAGTAGCTTTTTTACCCTGGGCAATTTTTTCATGGTCTTGGCAAGTGTGAGCACAGACTGAAAGCAGAGTCCCTGAGAACCTAAACAACTCCATGCTGGTCAAGAGTTTCTCCCCTTGATTGATTAATGGTGCAGATTTCTCAGGGAGATTGTGTTGCATCCATATGAAGGATTTCCAAGAACACAATGCCTGAACAAAGCTCTGGAAATTCTTGTGCAAACTCAGATTCCACCCTTCTTTCAGAAGGCAGTTGGACTAAAGATTTCTTGAGGTTTTGCTTGCACGATGAAGAGATAAGTAAAGACTGGTTTGGGTTTAAGAAAACTAGAAGTAGCCAAGCAAGGATGGGTAGGAGGGAGGATAAAGAGTAGGGTGGGGAAAGCCACACAAGAGAATGAGGCACATGCTATAGACTAGGCATCATACATCATGTAGCCCCAAGGTGGAGGCTAACAGCTACAGAATGCCTAGAGATTCACTCTTCTTATGTAAGGACAAAACCCTGAATTAGGATATGGGGAGATGGAAGCAGGGAGAGGACCTCCGAAGGAGCACACATTCAGCTCTTTGAATAAAAACACCACAGACTGCAGCCATTAGTGCTGATTACACAGCCTTGGCTTATAATTTTTCATATTCACAGCTGGTGTAGTACGATTGTTAAGGGAGGATTGCTTTCAGTGTACAGTGATAATAATTAACAATGTGCAGTAAGTAATTATTGTCAATGTCTGATGTTAAGTAATGTCAATCTAATAAAGTGCTGTTTTAACAGTTTAAGACTGACCTGATTTTTAAGTCTTCTAAGTGCTCCAATCCCAACACTCTCCAGCTTCCTGATACACACAATCATCCATTTGTAAAATCTGGCTGTGAATGGTTGCAGAATGCTTAAAAAATCTGAGTTGTCTTGACTGCTGATTAAAAACATGTTGAAAAACTAACACATATAATCTTGACGTAATACAATTTAATGAACAATTATTACATTAAAATAATGAACACTTTAATGACAAGCTAAACTAGACTATCATCAGTTACTGGAGGTACAGCTTCAAGGGAGGAAAGTCCTGCTTATCAAACCTGAATTCCTTTTATGACAAGGTAACTCACCTAGATGATCAAGGGAAGCCAGCTGATATAATCTTTTTAGAATTCAGTAAAGCTTTCAATAGTGTCTCTCATAGTATCCTTCTGGACAAAATGTTCAGAACACAGCTGGATAAACACATCATGTTTATCCATTATGCATTTGGGGTTCAACGCTTTAGCAACACATGTAGCCAAAACTGCCAGCTGGGTGGGAGGGAGAAAGGGGGACATCAGTAAAGACATGTCAAGAAAGCTGTGCTGATCTCTTCCAGATTCAGATGTTCAGCTGCAATTCCCTGACTTTCTACCGCATTTCAGGAGAGGAACCTTCTAGAAGCCTTGGAGAAAGAGAATTGGGTTCAGACTGGCTCTGCAAGTTTTGTTTGGAAGAAATTGTACTAGAAAAGGTTTTTCCCACAAAATGAAAGGGACACAAGGTAGACATGCTAATGCACTGCATGAAAGAAAGATGTTTTCAGCCTTGTGTTCACAAACTTCTTCTACAGTGTCAGCTTGCAATTTCTTAGTCGTTATACATATGCCATGGCTAAACTGGTATTGAAACTGTTCCTGCTTTATTCCTGGTTCACCACGGAAGTCCCATATCAGTTCCACTGCTATAGCACCACAAGGTTGTAGGAGTGTTACTGATTATTTTAGTTCCACCAGCTCATTTACATGTCTGAGAAAGGAGCTGGTGCTTGTGTTTCTAACCCTTGCAAAGTGTGGGTATCAAAAAGGGAGAGAATAGAAAACAAAATCTATTTTGGACCATTATTGTGTGAAATGTGCCGAATCTTTCAAATATGTTCTGCCTTCAGTGTGATAAAGACATGCTTTGATATAACCAGGTAATGTTTAGAAGGGATGATGTAAACATTTTTTGACTTCCATGTTGTCTGGTATGTATATAATAAGAATGCTAGAAGATATCTTTGTGAACAGCAGCAGATATTTTGTTGAACCAACAACAATCCATTTTTCTCCTCACTGACCATGTATTAGCTGAGACATACTTTGTATCCTAGAGATTTCTCAAGTGTTGCAACTACCATGAAAAGCAGATATACAAAAGCACATACACAAAAACTCTCACTCAGTCATTCACTGATCTATGAGGAGCACGGTCTATTGTCCTAAATGACTGACTTTTTTTTTCCCTGTTAGGTGTAAACAGAGTTTGAATCAAATGCTACGAATAGTTAATCACAAAAAACTTTTCTAGTATTGCTAGTTTATTGAATGTTTTTCAAAATATGCAATGAACATAATGTCAACATAATTCAGACGATAATGTACAAAATTATGACTTTTTTGATGCTCATTCTATATGAAAATTAATTTAGCTCTATAACAAAATTTGGAAGAAAAAATTCTTTAATGGTTGTTTAATTTTATAAATGTTTTCTCTAATTACTTTTTCTATGAAAATACTCCTACAATCATGCAATGTAGTATGCTTTAAAATATTAAAATGGATTTCTACTAAAATGCTAAATAAGTGGTTTGAAATTTTTTAATCTTACTTCACAAGTTATAGAAAGAAAACAGCAGGGAGCTGGAATAGTTAAATTCAGTTGTTAAGCTGTTATATTGTTAGCAATTGTATCAAAGGAAATTGTGATATCATTAATTTTAAAATATATCTCCTTAAAAACTCAATCAACTTCAAAACAACTGGGAGGGTGACTTATGTAAGATTTAACACTACATGTCCAAATTCGCATAGCAGCACGTAACAGTGTGTTGGAGTCCAGGATGAAGAGT
>WEIV01002913.1:1293-21355 GCA_013390005.1 Calyptomena viridis
AACAGGGGAAAGACAAGCAAGCTAACTCCTGGGACAGCACACAGTAAAGCCACAAAGGTCACATTCAAAACGAAAGTTAGAAGCATCACATCTTAAGATTAGGACAGTCCAGCAAAGCTCCCACCTCCCTAAGCTTATAAATATTATTTGGCTTACTGGCTTACACTATAGGACTTTTTCTTTTCTTTTTAAAGAATGAAACACAGATCCCTCTGTTCTCTCCTAAGATGGCTGTGAAATAAACCCCTGCTGGACAATGAACTTTAAGAAGGAAAAAAACAACACCCAATCACCTACTTTTCTAAGTTCCCCTTAAAGATGATGAAAGCTTGTTTATAGGGGAATACCTAGCAAAAAAGTCTGCAAACAAAGATGTCCCAAACAGAGATTACATGGATTTGAATACTAGGACTGAGAACACACATCAGCAGCATTCAAAGTTAAACATCAGAATGTTTTAGTCTGAATTAACAAAACCAAGATATCCTGTAAGTTACAAAAATAAAAAACCCCAAGTATTCCTAGATTCTGCAATAAACAAAGTGAAATATCCAGTTGTTTCATGGGTGTGAAAAGCCACTGTAAAATAGACCACTGAATGTTATAAAGCTTCATTTGGCCTTTCCTACTGCCAATCCAAGACATACAGATAGGAAGGGAAGATAAACCAATCAATTTAATACACAGGAATCAAAGTCTGGAAAAACCCACCTGTTTCAAATGCAGTCTCTAACACATGTACATCAAAAAACTTGCAAGATCTTGATAAATAATTTCTCTGTCCTTTAAATCTCCTATTTATATTGCCTAGAGCACCTCTCCAAAGGAAAAGCAGTGGTCTCCAAAATGGGGTGCAAAAATCCAGGGTTGTGTGCAAGCCAATCCAGGGTGTGAAAAAACAATATTTTTGCACTATTAAAAAAGTGTGAAAATAGTGTTTATTTCAACTTTATATCACCTTTAATTTCCATGGTTTAGGGGGTATGTTTACAATGTGCATATTACATAGTATAGTAACGTGTTAAAGCTGCTTAAAGATCATCCAATTCCAACAGCCCTGCCCAGGACCAAGCTGGATGGGGCTTTGAGCAAACTGGTCTAGTGGAAGGTGTCCCTGCCATGGCAGGGGGGTTGGAACTCAATCTTTAAGATCCCTTCCAACCCGAACCATTCTATGATTCCACGTACATAATTTATAAATATACAGATACTGGTGCTGCATGCTCAATTTTTTTTTTTTACTGGTGGAAGTGAATGATCAAATTGTTTGGTCAAGAGCCCTATTGTTACCCATGGAAACAATAAATTAATTCCTTTTTCGGAGGGTGTTTCATGCTGGAAGACTAAATGTGAAAATATTGACTTTATATATATAAGTAAATTCTATTTCAACTTTTAATATTTATCTATACCAGCTGTCATTTATGTGCCTACCTAGGTCTCCAAGATAGAAGTTTCACACAAAATCACCTGTAAAACAGCAGTCAGAAAACTGCCTGAACTCTCATGATCCAAATTGCTGGTACATTGCTGCCACAGGCACAGCTGCAAGAGATACCATTTTATTTGACCAGAGAGAGATGTGAAACACAGGTACCACTCTGCAAAAGGTTGTCAAAGACTATCTAAATAAGCTGCTGTTCTCCTTTAAGCTTTGGATGTACAATAATGTGGGTGATGATTTCTTGTCCTCACTGGATGAGCACTCCAAGTTGGACTGGCTCACTATTGCACAAGAAGTATTCTGTTCAGCTAAGCCAGGGATAAATGTTGACTTATGGGCAGTTGGGTTCTCAGTTTGGACAGACTGGACAGCCATAACAGACTGCATTTCATACAGACAACGGATCTTCTCTATATGGTGACAGCTATATATGACTGACTACACACTAGGGAATTTAAGGATTCACCTTAGTGAAGAAACTCTGTGTTGTAGTTAATAGGACCAAGCTCCAAATGGTGATTCACCTCTACATATGGTAAAAGAAAATCTAAGCATAAGATAAATCTTTAAGTCCTCTCATAGATAGGGCAGCTCTGGTGAAGGTGTGGTTAATTATGTCAACAGAATGAAACAGTCTCTCAAATCCTGTAACAGGCTGAAGCAGGAAACAGTACCAGAAGCAAAGATGCAAAGAAAAGGGTTCTCTATGTAAAGTTTTCAGAAATTACTGTGTTTTTGAATAATGTTGGCCAAACATCATATTGCATGTTATGAACTTGGATATCAGCAATTCATCAGGTGACAATTCTCAGTACTGAGCTCTGAGACAGCAAAGTAACCAATATATTGGTAGGCTGAAACCAAAGGAACACTAAGACTGTATTAAATAGCTGCTAAAGGTTTAGGTTGAAGATGACCATACTCTGCACAGGCACATGAACTGCCAAAAAGGAGCATGATTTTTGCTTTATGCCTGCAAAACAAAATCTTCTGTGCACTAGATAAAGTGACAGAACAATTCTCTGAGGCAGTTTCATGGGACTTCTGTCATCTTCTAGATTTTAACAGAGTAGTAACAAGTTTAATAGTTACGAGAGTCCTCTGATGGAGATACAATTAAGTCAGCATCAAGGAATCCCGTCAACCTCAAAATAAAACATACCTTCAGGCAGAGGTAACGCTTCTCCTGAAAGATTATTATTTATTTCCACTTTCTAAAGTAGACCTACAAAATCACTAACAAATTGTATTTGTGCAAAGACTCTTAAAAGAATTTGCCCGTGCAAAAGGAACCTTCCAGAATACACTGAGTTTACTGAGTCAGGCATTTAAGGCTAAGTCTGGCATAAACCACATCAGTAATGTTTTGCTTTGCAGATCAAAGGCCTCGGGGACCAGCTATGCAATAACATTAAAAATTGGTTCAACACATGAAACATCAGAAACAGCAGTTCACAAGTATCTGCTTCAATCCCCTCTATTAAAATCTGATTACAGGTAAAGAAAAGCCTCTGAATCTCCAATTACTAAACGAGACAGCATGAAAGAAGATTTTTATGCCCTATTTCAAAATGTGTCATACATGGATAACAGAAGAATATTCAATTAGAAGGGCTGTAAGTATAAGTGTCACTTGAAAGCTGGCTATCAACTTTTCATTAGAGGACAGGAAAATAAGAACACAAAGCTTGCTTCCAGATACTTTTAAGAACTTTGTCTGCTTTTTAAATAACTAATAGGAGGATTCATTATAGCAGCCTCTGAACGCAACAATCATCCACTTTCTGTAATGGACCAATTTAATCCATAAAAAGACCACATTATTTAATTTCTTAAGTGAGTACTGTCAAAATTAGTTATTCTTGAACTTAATTCTTCCATTACCCTCCATCTCACACGTTTTCCTTGCTTTATCTTTTCTTGCCAACATACCTTCACAAAACCCCTGGTTGTATGTCAGTTCTTTTTCCAGTTTAGCTCTACTCAAGGCTTTGGCTTTTTCAGTTCCATCCCTCCATACCCTGCAAAAACACCTACATTCTTCTTGGGTATCCACTCCCAATTCCATTTTTCATGCTCCTCCTCTTTCTACCCGCGGTAAGAGAAGAGCTCCCAAGCCGCCCTCCTGTCACGCCTGCTGGATGTCCCACAGTAATCTGGAAGGACCTGCACCATAACAGCTGTAAGTTCTGCCAAATTTAATTCCTTTTTCTTTTGCAGTCCTAGTTAAAGGAATGAATCAGAGTTCACCGACTTTGTCCCTAATGCACATTATGAGACAGCTCATTGAAAACATTGAGCCAACAAGTTTAGTCATAAATTACAAGTTCTAAAGCTCATTATTTTCCAGGCGGATTATTTAACCACACCAAACTAACAGTGTCCTTCAACAGCTCTTACCTCTCTGTAGCCTTGATTACACAAGGCTGTTCTATGCCTTCCCTGGCCTAGCTTGATCTGCTAACTCCCTCTTTTCCCAGTTCCTGCCAGTTTCAAAGGCATCAACACTTAAGAGCCAAATGAGCTAAACTCAACACTCCATGTGCTTCAATCACAGCCTTATTTTGCAGTGGCACACCAAGTGAAGGCAAACCTGAGCCAGCTATTCATGTGGGCACTGTGGTTTGTCAGTGACTAGTGTTGCTCTAGAACATCACTGCAAGGCTATTAATGTCACAGCTCACCCACCAGTTTAGCACTGGTTTTCTCCCGTGTGGCAGCTACAGCTTCACTGCTCCCAGTCACAGTTTGATCCCTCCCACCCCTGCACCAGAATTAGTGGCTGAACAATGAATCCAATGAGGGAACTTATCAGTCAGACCGACAATTAGTTTGATAGTTTTCTTTTTCCCAGACGAATCTGTTCCTTCATCTGTTCTATGACTTGGCACCTGAACACATCAGAAATTAGTAGCTGGGATTTACACTGCAGTTCTACCACAGGAATAGAAACTGAAAATTGTGGCCTCATTAAATCCTATTGCATAGGTTAACTGTATTAGTAGAGCAGTGTCTGTAATACTGGTGGCATTAAAATGCTCTTTCAGATTTAGAAACAACTCCATATCCCCATCTGTACTTATCCTGCCATGCAAAAACAACTTCTCCCCATTTCATGCATTCCTGCAATTTTAGTTTTAATGAAGGAAATCAGATTCCATGCAACCAGATGCCCTCAAAGCACAGGGAAGCATCTTATAGGAGCTACACTATCGTGTCATTTCTGTCTTCATTATTTTGGGGGATAAAGACTGTACGGTCTGTTGCATTACTTTCATCTTTTCACATACAAAGGATGGCCATTCTTAGAGAGTATTACATAACTGACATTTTAAATATAGAAATTATTGTTGTTGTCTGGGTGGGAAAGAGGAAGAGTGAAAAATCACCTCTCTATAAAGAAAACTTCAAATCCTATGCATGAGATATTTTGAATATCTTGCTGCATATTGAGAATACTACTTCCAACCACTTCATATTTTACTGTCTTCCCCACAGACCTTTGTTCATGGTGGTTCTATTATCTGTTTCTAAAAAGCCAAAGAGATTAAGTGAGGTAGTTGATCAGAAGTTTTGCCAACCAATCTCATTGTATGAGTCTATAGCAAAAGGCGTTAAGAATTCAACTTGCAGAAAGCAGGGCTGTCTCAGGTTTGGAGTGTCTCAGGATTTGAGCAATTTATATTCCTCAGGTGTAGGAACAATAAGCAAATAAGTGCAGAGGAAAGAGAAAACTAAATTCAGGTATTGTACATTTTTGTTTCTTTTTCATATCACAGTGCATGGCCTTTATATCAGAAGGACCATGTGTAAGGTTCCTTTTTGCAACCTTAGCGACATTCTTCACTTTAAAGTGTATGGTCCAACACTAAAAAAGTATCCTCCTGAGATTTTATGCCAGAAGAAACACTTGGAAACAAAGAGGTGAAATTCAGTGTAGCATCCACTTTCTATGTTAATCTCCACAACATGTCTTAGCAGAAAAAAACAAAACCAGGCAAGCTTTGATATACAAAACAGCAATGATGAAGGTATAACTGAAATGTAAAATCTTTTTTACATTGTGATATTCTGAATACAGAGATCCCCCTTCGACTGGGAAGTACCACAGTCAGGCGTCCCACTTTAATTTTTACTTTGTAAAATTAAACTGGCAGAAGTAAACTGTAATTTGTTGGATACAATCTCAAGGTATATTATGCTATGATAGAAATTATATAGGTTGGATGAAATCTTTCTCTTCAATCTAACTAATTTTTAGTTTTAAAACCAAAATAATTGCCTGAAAGGCTAAGTTCTATGTTTTGAAGTGGAACATATACAAGCTAAGGTTGAAATCACTTAAGAACAATATATTCCTTAGTCTTCTTAAGGAATACAGGAAAAAAAAACAAAAAAGCTTGGACAAATCACACCTTGGAAAAAAAATATTTGGCATGTGCTCAAACAGGGTTTAGCAAACAATCTTGCACTTCCACAGTGGGTACGTGGGGAGTATGGAGGAACTGATGTCTTCATCTTCCCCTAATATTCTCCCTTATCTTCTCAAACTTTGAGTCAGCTCACACCCCTTCAATCATTCTCCAGAAAAATTGTCAATTCTTCCAGAGTAATGAATCTCTGAAAATACAAAAAAAAAGCCACAACCCCAGCCCTTCACCTGTCCAAAAAACCCAAATATCAAACAAGAGGTAAGTACTCTGAAGATAAAAAAACATCAATTTTTGTCATTTTGCTTAAATTCTCAAAATCCTTGTATTCTACGTATTTAAACCAGAGTTTACTGCTTAACCTGTGTTTGTTTCAATTGTATGTTCACAGCCTTTTCAAGTGTTAAGTGCTGCCACATGTCAGCCTTGGGGCTCATCTAACCCAAAAGATACCTCTCTATCACTGAAGACAGATTGAGAATCCTTAAAAACGATACCCACTGGGAAAACAATACAACTGAGAAAAACACACATTTTCTACATGGTCAATCATTCTACGCTTTCTAAAATAACTGTGAGCTTAAACATATTGTAAGCCCAAGAAAAACTTCAACCCTTATTCTAACAGTAAAAACAAGATGATGTTTTTCTATCTCTAATCCATGGGTCATAAACACTGGTGGTAATGAGGGAAAACTCAAATACCACGCTTCCTGAAATCTGACTAATAATCTAAAAATATAAGGACAGTTTAACTCTACAAGCTTGTCAGTCTAGTGACTCATAGAATCACAGACTATTTAAGGCTGAAAGGGAACTCTGGAGGTTACACAGTCCAACATTTGCTCAAAGTAGGTCCAGTCAGATTAGGCTGCAGGACACCGCCCAGCTCAGTTCCACACACCTCCAAGGACAGAGGATTACACAAGCTCTCTGGACATAAGCCCTTCCCAGCATTTGATCATCCTCAAATTGAAGTATTTTTTTTCTCTTACACCTAATTAGAATTTCTCACATTTCAGCTGGAATTGTTGTCTCAAACTTTCGCTGTGCACAACTACGCAAACTTCTCTATCCTGCCCTTTGTACAGAAAGATAACTATAAAATCTTCTTCTTTTCTTCAGGAAAAAACCCAAACCAAACCAACAAGAACATAATTCAAAATAACAAACCGCCACAATTCCAACAGTATCTCCTTATACACCCTTCACCTGCCAAGAAAAACTGAGGCAAAATAGCTTTTACATATTTTATCAATAGGTCCTCTGCTCCATAAAGCAGTAGGTACAGATCTTCCTTTGCCTTCCAGATTCCTTGCTATTTTGAATTTCAACTGAACTTCAGCTGTCACACCTCCACCTCTGCACATTCGTGCAGTGTTTCTACATTCCTTCCAGGGGACCATTTTGCTTACACCTTCTGAATCTGTGTATTGGTTACAGATTCCCCAAAATACATGACCCAGGACATAAGTCACAGCACTGAAAAACACTGTCTTAACATCTTTCATGCTACTCTAAGCAAGTTCCTGAACTTAAAAGAAAGGGCTCTAAAGGATCTTAAGCTTTTTTACTTCAGAAAGGCTGCAATATCATCTCATCTGTATTCAAATAGCACAAATACAGTGTAAGAACGGATGGAGAGCTGCCCTGAGGAGAAGGACTTGGGGGTGCTGGTGGATGAGAAGCTTGGCATGTTTTGGCAACGTGTGCCTGCAGCCCAGAAAGCCAGTTGTACCATGGACTGTACCAAAAGCAGCTTGGCCAACAGGTCAAGAGAAGGAATTCTGCCCCTCTACTCCATCCTCCTGAGACTCTGGAGTACAGCAACATAAGGAGGACATGGACCTGTCAGAGCAAGTCTAGAGAGGAGCCACAAAGATGATCAGAGGGCTGGAGCTCCTCTTCTATGGAGACAGGCTGAGAGTTGCAGTTGTTCAGCCTGGAAAAGACTCCAGGGAAAACTTAGAGCATCTTCCAGTACCTGAAAGGGACTAAGAAAACTGGAGAAGGACTTTTTACAAGGGCATGTAGTGATAGGAAAAGGGGCAATGGATTGAAACTGAAAGATAGTATACTTATATTAGGTTTAAGGAAGAACTTTACTGTGAGGGTGGCAAGACATAGGAATAGGTTGCTCAGAAAGGATGTGGATGCCCTAACCCTGCAAACCTTCAAGGCNCAGTTGTTCAGCCTGGAAAAGACTCCAGGGAAAACTTAGAGCATCTTCCAGTACCTGAAAGGGACTAAGAAAACTGGAGAAGGACTTTTTACAAGGGCATGTAGTGATAGGAAAAGGGGCAATGGATTGAAACTGAAAGATAGTATACTTATATTAGGTTTAAGGAAGAACTTTACTGTGAGGGTGGCAAGACATAGGAATAGGTTGCTCAGAAAGGATGTGGATGCCCTAACCCTGCAAACCTTCAAGGCCAGGTTGGATGGTGCTCTGAGCAACCTGATCTAGTAGATGTCCCTGCCCATGGCATGGGGGTTGAAACTAGATGATCATTAAGGCCCCTTCCAACCCAAACCAGTTTATGACTCTACGAAATAACACAACAACAGGCAACTTGATCTTTCATCATAGAAACAGAATTTTATAGCTTTCCTCCCCTGGACTCTTCTTCCACTAATCAGCTGCTTAAGCAAAGAACTGGAGTGTCAAATAGTTTGTTTGTCAATTAACTCTGAGGACTTGAGAAGAACCAAAATTGAATATTATAAGACCAAACACAAAACAATAAGCAAAGTTTTACCAATGAAACACTCAAGTGGTACTACCTCAGTATTCTTACTATCAGAATTTTATCACTATTGAAACATTCCTTGGGCTTATGTGCAGGGAGCCCAGACTTCTCTAAAGGCCTGAAGAAGTGTGTTTTTGTACTCATCAGCTTGTCTCTGGGGTGGTTTCATATGTATTCCATTCTGTAATCCCTGCTCTGTCTTCTAATGCACTGATTCACATACTGCTAACCTTAACTCAAGGTTGGAATGAAAGACAGCTAAAAGCCCAATATATTTATGTTAAAAATGTGGAAGAAATCTGATAGCATTACAGAATACCAGTTCTTAACAACACAGCTTGCTACACAAAAGTATTCATCTGATCTGCCCTTTAAGCCTTCAGTTAAACAATCCCACAACATTCCATCCAGTCTTTTGAAACAGTGTTGTAGTTAACTGAGTTTTGCTCCCCCTCCCCAACAAATACAAGTCTCAGGGTCTAAAAAGCAGTGTTGACTTTGATGAAGTAGTTTTCATTCTTGCCAAGACAAATTGATTTAGCCAACGAAAATCCACACTAGCCCTTTGACAGGTCCTTGGAGATTACCAATAGGAAAAGACACTAGGCCTGAAATACTAAAAAAGTTTCTGAAAAACTTACTTATTGTTGTCAAGTGTTAAAATTAACACTACTTAAAATACCTTTGGATAGCAGGGAGAATAAATTAATTTCTTCTTCCAAGCTGGTTATACAATTTTCTCTAAATATTTTGTCATGGTAACTGAAATGGAACACCAGCCTCAAGCAGTTTCTGCTGGTACAGCAAAGAGTTTAAATATCTGCATCTATTACTGAAACTGGCAGTTTTAAATTGATACAGTAGACAGATTCTCACATCATCTGCCTTAATACAAATCCAAAGGTAACTGAACCACTAGTCCAGTACTTTAGACAAGAAAACAATTTTTGTAAGCTTTTGAGTATTCCATCAAAACCCTAGCCTGACATGCTGTTTTCAAATTGCCATTTGTTTTTATTAACTAGAAGCAAGAATTGTTCAAATGACCAGCTCATAACACAAGTCAGTGCAGCATATTAAACTCAGTTAAACCTCTGTACATTTTCTTTTGCTATAAGAGAAAAAAAACTCTTGACAGATGATGCTTCAGGGATTGCAGACCTAAGAATTGGGCAGAGCAGATGAAAATAATAAATTTTGCACTTCCACTCAACTGGTTGCACTGAAAGAATTACTGAAACAACACAGAAGGTCTAAGAAGCAGCAACGGGTTTTTATAGGTCCTGCTCAGCAAGTTTGAGTCTCAAGTTCTCTTTGTCTTTTGACTCACAAGAAAAATGACCCTGATGACCCTGTTTCACATGGTCAATAATACCCAACCCAACAACAAGAGTGGAACCTGGTGAAATAACTAATAACTCAAAGTCTGGGTGAAGTTCAAGAGCAGAAAGGGAAGTAAAAAGAATAATGTTGTAACTTGTGAATTGTTTATGATTTGAAGCGGATTTCTTCAGTTAAAAACTTTAAGTAAGATCCTGTCAAAGCTGAGAAATCAACTCATTGCAACTGCAAGTAAGCAGATTCCCATGGTAACTGCAAACATTTTATGCAGGATCCAAGTCTTCATTTGAAACCTCTATATTTTCTAAAATTACTTACTTTCAGTCCACTAAAAAAACCCCCTGACATAACTTGGCCTCTTTCAGCCTGACACAGAGAGACTACTGCTGCTGCTGCTCAGTGGTCCAGCAAATTCTGACCATTCCAGTACTTTTCCAACTGCAGCCTGAGTGGACAACAGTTGTCTGTGGACAACTGAACTGAAGCAAATGACCTAGATTTATAGCATGGGTAACTACTTTCCACTTGGAGAATTTCAGAAAACCTCAAAGGTTTTTTTTGTTTTTGTTTAACAGCTGAGACTGACTGCAATAGTTAAGCCTTTCTACCCATTATTTTTATGTTCACCCTAAGAAATATCTAATAACACCTTTTCAACACTGTTGAGTGTTTTATTCCCTGTCCTCTAAATTTTATTACCTAAAGCAAAAATGAATTTTCTCCTAGCCATTTTCTTTATACCCTGTATGCTTTGGGAAACATATGGGACAAGCTGTCTTTACACCTCCCCCTTATCACATCTTACTGAAACAAACAGAAATAGCAAAAACATCCAGAAGAAATCCTGTAGATAGTGATCAAAAAGCAAATTCAAGTTAACAGATGTTGAGAAGTGAACTTGAATACAGAAAGTTAAATCTCTGTGGAAGAAGCTGCAGACACAAGTACCAAACTTTCATTGTTCTTCTGGATACATATCTGCTATTAGATTTGCCTGCCACATCCATCTGAGCTTCTGTACTTAAAATGCTGAAAAAAGGCTACTCAAAGAATTTCAGCACAACATTCCCACTAAAAGACTTATCAGTTTATCAAAAAGGGGTATCTGCTCTGATGACAGTGTGTGTCTCTCCAGTTGGCATTTTGCAGCAAGTTCTAAAACCGGAGCAGACAGATGTAGATCACAGAAGCACAGAATATGCTGAGTTGGAAGAGAACCACAAGGATCATTGAGTCCAACTCCTCGCCCTGCACAGGACCATCCCCAAGAGTCACACCATGTGTCCCAGAGCATTGTCCAAAAGCTTTCTGAACTCTTGCAGCCTTGATGCTGTGACCACTTCCCTGGGGAGCCTGTTCCAGTGCTCAACCACCCTCTGGGCGTAGAACTTTTTTCTAATATCCAAACTAAGCCTCCCCTGACACAACTTCAGGCCATTCCCTCGGGTCTTGTCACTGGTCACCACAGAGAAGAGATCAGTGTCTGTCCCTCCTCTTCCCCTCACGAGGAAGTTGTAACTGCAATGAGGTCTCCCCTCAGTCTCCTCTTTTCCAGGCTGAACAGATCCAGTGACTCCAGTTGCTCCTCATACGACTTCCCCTCAAGGCCTTTCACCATCTTTGTTGCTCTCCTCCATGTTGTTAGAATGGACATCTACTTTGCAATTCTCTACCTTAGCAGAAGCCTTAATTTCTAATAACATCACCATTACTTGGTCTATGCAAGTTAAGAAAATGAATTATGTACCTGTTGATGAGTTTTGCCTCTCTTGATATGGTATTTAAAGTACTCTGAAAAGCTTTCAGAAGCACTGGTACACTTTTTCTGGCTTAAACCAACAAAAAGGTGCTTAACAAGCATGCCTTTCAGGTTTTGTTAGTGGTAAACAAGCATCTAGCTTATCCACCATAACCAAATGCAATCTGAAGTCCTTTGTCTCAGTCCAAAGAATACAATTCCAGAAACAACTGCTAAATAAATTGAACTACTGAGCCATCTGTGCTTCAGATCTTGTATCAGCATTTTGGGAGACAAACAAACCTGATACACGAGTTGTTCTGTAGAACAGTGTTGTGTTCGGCTTCTCCCGTGAGGCAGAATGATGACCAGAAGGCTGGATTTCATGAAGTTTCTCATGTGTTTATTTAACTACTTGCATGCTGGCATTCTACAGTCTAATCCTAAGCATTCTAAGCATAGCTATGTCTACTGCTTCTAAGCCTAACTCTATGCATATCTTACCTGCCTAGCAGACTCTGTGTCCATGCCCTCCAGACAATGTGTCTAGATGGGCCTGGACACATCTCTCTGCCTGGCCATGTCTCACAGCCAGGCAGAGGGTCTGCTCTCTAAGAACACTACAACATGTCTGCCTGCTCTTGCTACGCAGTTACAGGTTATATATCAGACTATACTGTTTACATGAAATACCCAGTGACCTGGGAATCATGTTCTCCTTGTCTAATTACGAGAATGAGGCCATGTCCAGTCACAATCCTACTTCCACACATGCTCAGGCAGAGATTTGGCCTTCAGCATGGCCTACAGAACAGTAATCAACCAACTCTTTCCTGGCTACAGCTTCTAGAAACTTGTGCTACAATCCTAGCTTCAGAGATGTGACAAATCCACAAGTTATTGAAAACAGTTGTTCTCCCCTCCACAAATCCTCAATCTGCGTAAGACTGAAGCAAGAAACAGTGTAAACCACTCACTATTTGCATCAGCAAGTGATGAAACAGGAATGAAGGGACCAGTGGAGCATGGTTAGCTCCTATGAATTCTCATTTAAAAATCTGGCTCAAAACCACTTGTCTCTAAGTTCGGCAAGAGCTCGGGGTAACGTCAACATCTAGTTCTAACAGAATAAATTGATGCAGACAAAGGTATTATTACTTCTAAAAAGAGACTCTCTGTCCACTTTATCACTTTAACTGATCAATGTTAGTGCACTAAATATTCTAGATCATGAACTAAAACAGCCAACGATCAGACACCTTCCAAGCTCTCTGTGCTTAAAAAGACTGTTAGAATTTGGAATCATAGTTAAAATTCTTTAGCCATAGCACCAGTACTTGTTTATCAGACATGTTACAGGGGGCACAAAATAAATAAAAGCCTTTAACCATTAATTCTGAAAGAACTGCACATCAATCCAATGTACCATTCACCCTAAAGAGATGTACATTCTGTATCTACTGAACACAGTGCAATGTCCATTTTCACAGGCAACACTGAGCTGGCCTAACCAGAAGTGATTGGCCAGATTCAGTGTTTCACCACTGCTGCATTTTGGATGATTTGACTGGGATGACATCTACTGTAAGGGTATACTAAGCAGAAAATATTCCTGCTCACATGGGTGCCAGATGATGGCTAAACAGGAGACATCAACCATACTTACACCAGAAATCTGATGACGTCTCAGAAATGGAGTACTATACCATCAGCAGACTGCAACAGATGATACTATTGAACCAGAAAAGTCTACAAAACACCTGTTCCTATAGTTTCACACAAACTCAAGCTTAACATGTCAGACATTGCTCCAAAAGTTAACTGGCCAAGCAAAGAATAACAGGCATTATTCTAGTCTGCACTGAGCTGCAAACTCTGAAGTAAAACACTTTCAGTTTCTGTAAGAGCCCCACATCAGCATCGGTATTAAACTCCTCAGTACACATTTGTCCAAAGAATGCACAGGAAGTGGGTGTTTTCCTTCGAGGCAAACAGTCGGCGCCAGCTATTGGGCTTCACTTTCAATAGATGCCAGCTTGATATTTTGAATTCTCTGCATGATCTAAAGACACAATAATTAAGAAAAAACCCACAACAATAATAAATATGAGTTCTCAAAGTTAAGGTTGTACTCTGTCAGGAAGATATGAGAGAATAAACAGGAAGATGAGTGTGTCTTTCAAAGATTACAGCTATAGTTTAAAAAATACTGAATTTAAACGCTATAATAGCAGCTTAACATCATAAGCAAGAATTACTTCTCTAGAATCTGAACAAAGGATATGTCCAAGGCAAAATCAAGTGTTCTGTCAAATCCAAAGCAATGAAGCTTAGCTTCCAAATAGGTTTTCCTATAAGATTAACAGGCATTATTTTCCCATGTACACTGAATTTACATTTTCTTCATGCAGCAATGCAAAAAAAGATATGAAATATCAAAAGCAGTATTAATGAGTTCTAGAAGTTGTGCCTTAACACAGAGTTTTGTTGGTGTGCTGAGGCAGTGATTGGAATCATGCAAAAACAAAACATAGAAGCAAAACATTTGGTCAGAAAAGCTCTTTTTACATCCATAAAAAAACGCTGCTTTTTAAGCAGTACATACTTTAAAAACATGCATCAACAACTATAGAATGGCTCCCTAAACCAATTATATACATATGGAATACCCAGCTTCACTGTAATACTTTCATTAACACTGACATATATTTATAGTGCACTTATAAATTACCCACCTATGACAGTTAAGCTATTTTCTCCCAAATTCACCAGCAATTACTGCTGAAAATGCTTTAGTAAACACAGTCTACTAACTTGTCACGGGAATGGAACTAAAGACTGTATTTCATTATATACTCTAATTAGAGGAACATACTTTGAAATTAAATATATTTACTGTCATTATGTCCAAGATAAATTTAAATAACAGACAACTACTGCTTTATCACGAGGCAAATTCAAGTTTTTGAAACCATGCTAAATATCCGTAACTTTGGCCAAGGAAGAGTTAATAGTATTATTGAAGTTATTAAGAAGTCAGCAATCCAGAATCTTTATTGATTCTCCTAAATGCCTCACTTGAATACAAAGGATTCTGTGATTTATTTATATTTTTTTTAAATACAGGGCATAAACAGAAATTAAGATCTCACAGGAACTTTTCTGACCTGTGTTTTTTATTTAAAGACTCTAAACCTTCTCCTTCCAATTCCGTTACCTGAATTAAGTACTGAAAGTATTTTTGAACAAACACAAAAATATTTTTTAAACATTTATTGCCTATGGTATTTGCATTCATAGGATAATTAACAAATCACTTTAAAAGAGAGATAGTGATGGCAACTGTTCTACAGACAGCTCTCTATCTATTGTCTCAAATGGCCTTGCAGCTCATCTTTCATGCTTGAAGCTAATCACTAATTTATAGGTCACAAGTGTGTTAAAAAACAAGCTTATAATAACTGGAGTTTGGGAAATGAAAGTGTCAGTCATTCAACAATTATCAAGACTTGATCTTAGCTCATAAGAAATTTTGTGCACACAATTTTATTCTAAAAATAAAATGACTCCATAATTAGTAGATATACTTTAGAACATTCTTTGACCTTTGGCTGGAATTATTAGACGGAAATCTCCAGAACACCTTTCTAGTGGTATTTTGGTCCATTCACCTTATTAGCCACTGTATGCAATTATTCCATTTGATTTTCAAAGTGTAGCTGAAGGCTAAGTAAAATAATTTCACCATTTCCCTTCTGGCCTGTAAGCACCAAGGAAGGCAGGAATATATATAAGAAAAGACAAAACTGTAGATCACACTTTAATTCTCTGTGCAGGAAGAAAGAATTTCTTTGTCTTTCTTTGGAGAAATGCAATAACCCTTGGCATATTATGTATCTGTAATGAGCTACAGAATTACACTGCATAGGAAAGATTAATAAAAACTAAAAATGGGGAAAGTGCTAAAAGCACCAAAACCCAAGTCCCCCAAGCTACTCCAAAGCCATATTCATGTGCATTACGAGTTTTCAAGATTGCATTTTTCTTTCCCTTCCTACTCTCCCTCATCAGGATTTCAACTGCTTTCAGGATAACATCAAGCTATTTGCTCTTTTTAATAAAGAGAAAAAAAAAAAACAGAAAACACACACAAGTAAATTCCAGTCAAAGAGGGAATTAAGACAAGAACTGTAGCTCATTCAACAGTACTTACTAATACTGATTGCATTTCAAGTCAAGAGAGCAACACTACAGATAGTAGTCCCTTAATCTTTTAAGGGAAACTATTGTTGTTACCTTCTCCATCTCTGGCCTGAGATTGTTGAATCTCCCATCACTGGTCACAATCAACATAGGTTTTAACATCAGTCTGCTGTAAGAACAGGCCAGTACCATAACCAGCATCCAATAAAGGTTTCAAATTCATTTTAATATGAGCTGTGCTGATTCGTACCTACTCCTCCTCTTAATGAGCTAAAGCAGGAAAATATCTAATTGTTCGAAACTGCTGAAAGTGCAACTTGCAAGAAAAACAACTGTTGTGTAACCAACTGGTCAGTTATTGGCACTTATTAATTCCAGCTAATGCTTTTGTCCCAGTGTTAGAAGATCTATCTACACAAACGACAACTGCCTCTTTCCACAGATTTGTATTGGCTGGTAAATTCAGCATTCATTTTGCTACAGAGGGATGAAAAATTAAGAGTAACAACACAAACCTTCAACTTAGGATTTGTCCAAATTAGGTACAAATAAGTAAATTTGCTCACATTCTTGTCTATGTGAATATTCAGAAGTTCAAACAAGTATAAACACGAAGTCATGCAAAAAATCATCTACTCTCAGCTGAGGATGCACATAAAAATGTATATGTGACTTAAGCAATACAACTGTATGCATCCCCTGGTTTTCTGTATCTTTCCTTCATTTTCTCTTCTGACCTTTTATCAGCCTCAAAAATTCTTGGACGTGAGAACTTTGATCTTCTGAGTCCGCTCTGCTGGAACTTGAGCAGAATATTTGATCTTCAAGTCCTAGCATCTTAACAACTAACCATATGATACTTCTGAATAAGCATATGGCAACTGGTTTATTGTGAATTATCCAAAGGAGCCCTTATTTATGCATTTTGACACTGCTGCAAGATCCATTCATTCAGTATCTTTACTTGTGTCCTGCATGAGTCACCAATATCACGGGACCCAAGTCAACATTCAATGCACAGTCTTCACAACTAAAAACTTTTCACATATTATCCCAATTCCAAATGGATACAAACGACTGCAGAACTGTTCTCTTGGACTTTTAGAAAGTTTAGCTCATCTTTTGGAGGGCTTCCTGTTAAAGTAAAAATTATATAACTGAATTAGAAGACAGGAGCTAGGCTTGAAAAACAAGGATTTATCAAGATAAAACTGATGCAAGAAGGAATACCGTGGTTAGAATAAAGGAGGGCAGCAAGAAAAGCAGTGTTAGAAGTAAACATTTTCCTCACACTCCTGCACTCTCTGCTTGTTATTTATAACTTATTCCTAACTTTAACTGTAATACTCAGGAATGCATATGCTATATACCACAAACTGACAAAACAGGAGATATTCATCTTATATCACTGTAAAGATACAATTTGCTTTCAGTTTAGGGAATGGAATACCTTAGCACATCAGCAAAAGCCCCTGAAATTCCATGTTTTATTAAAATCTAAATTTAATAACTCTCTTTTACAGCAAACACCGATTAGACACAAGATAATTCAGCATAATAAGAACAGCAAAACAGAAACATATAAAAAATACTTTACTTGGTTTTTTTAAACAAAAAAAGTCAAACATGAGTCACTTAGACAATATGTTAAAGCCATCAAGAGTTTCAGAGTATAGAAATCAACTTGATGAACAAAATCATCATAGGCCTGACATCAATATCTCAAAGAAAATACTACATTTAGCAATCATATATTCATCAAGTCAAATGATCACAGCTGGGGTGGGCTCCATGTACATTTCAGACTAAAATGGCTTAAGAATCAGCTATAGATGCACCTTCACAAAATGGACATATTTGAGAATCCCAGGATGTTCATTCAGTCAGTGAGTCACACATTCCACCACAATGCCAGGTTTGCAGGTGAGTTTGTTACTCCAAGCTGTTCCTATAAACTACTCGAAGAACTGATGCACAAACTATTAATATTTGTTAGCAATACTTTGCCATGTCCTCAGACTCTTTCAGATCAGACTGGGGAAGTTCATGGGCCATCCTGAAAAGGTGTTTTTTAACAACCTCATCCATTTTATTGTGCACCCTACTACAAAGTGGCAGCCGTGCTGTGTTTTTCTAGAACATTCATGTGATTGTAGTTACTAGTAACTCTACCATGAATATGGAACCTTCTAACAGCAGGTTACAGCTGTAAACAACTGTCTTGTCCCATAAAAGAAAGATTTAGGTCATGATGTTCAAATTTACAAAATGTAAACTGAACACCAAGTTTAATTAGAACTAAGCAGTAAAAACCCCTGTATCTTTAGCGATCACGTTCCAGCACACTCAACAGTGATCAAGTGGAAAATAACAGAAGGCCTAGAATTCCCTGGTAAAGACAAATCCATATAGTACAAGTATTGGCATAACACTGAGGAGTTACAACACAGAGACATCCAAGAGGTTCCACGAGAATAAACTCAATCCAGCAGCTCCCAGGTCCCTGATATGCTCCTGGACAAACTACCGAGGCATAGCTGTACTGGACTGTAATCCAGACAGGCTCTCAGGTTGTCACTTTAGAGCAAGAAATCTGTTGCCTGACCAGAAGCAATCCAGCTATCATGTAGCCATAATAAAATGCACTCCAGCATTCAACATAATGAGAAAAACTGAATCTCAGTGTAGCCACGGTATGCTTAATCTGTAACTCAATTAATCCATCCATATATAATAACCATTTAAGTGTTTGTAACTGAAAGCATAAAAGTCACTTGAATGGATACTCAAAAGAACAGTTTACCCCTCAAAAGTTAAAACCTATTTATTTCTCTATGTTAATCTTTCTTCTTGCAGACATATTTAGATCTCTTCTATTTTTCACACTTACAGCTTAACTATACCCCTGACTGCTACTTCTACTTCAAAAAGGTATTTCTAAACAATTTTTTTATTTTAGCATCTCTGGTTAGTTCTGCAGTAGCCAAGTTTTTTGCATTTCTCAAGACGTGTATTCAAACTCTATTATATCCTAAAGAATTGCAAGACTGTTTGTAGATCAGTCTCGTCAAGAACACAGAGATGGTTGCTGTTTCCTAGCTGAGTTCTTGGAGGTGCTTTAGGAATTTGGGTTGTTTTGTTATTTAAAAAACACAAGACTCTCCACTAGAGATGCCTACTACATCAGTACAGTACATACATACTTTCTAAAAACATTCATTTCATAGCCTACTACCAATTTTAGCCTCCCAGTCCCCTCAGCAGTAAAAATCTGGTGCTTCCAGTTCAATTGACTGTCCTATCTTCTTATGGTATTAGATTAGTTGCTTTACCAAACATAACTGTAAGCAGTGGTAGGTTTAGGAAACGATGTAGGGGATTAAAGCAGCTCATGAAGAGAAGGAATTCTCAGTTAAGCTATGGGAGATGAAATAACTGCAGACAATTAATGTAAACATTTATTGAAGCCTCTTTCTTACAAATCTAAGTTTATCTTGACAAAAACTTTGTGCCCAGTGAATGAAAAGAAATTGTACTTAGCCTGAGAAATCTACTGCTGATTGGACATGTTATGTGCATACACTCACAGAGAAATCTTTTTAAGCAACTGTACAGTTTATCTAATTCCACTGGGGAAGAAGGGTAAATAAAAGGAAAAAGAGCAAACACTGGTCATGTTAAGAAATTCTGTAGGCTTAATATAACCTGCTCTTCTTCTAACCTGTACTTTTCAACCCATTCCCTATCTTGAAGGAAGGAAATCTCTCCAATCTGCGTGGGTCCTCCTCACTCAAACTGCCCATTTGATTCATCTGTTCCCATGAAAGCTTCTGCTTTCTTGAGGAATTTTAAAAATTTGAGTGGATGTACGTGGGAAGAGTGCAGGATTCCTTCAATCCTTTAGATTCCTGCAAAGCCATCTCTGAAGCCAACATATGCTGGCTATATTCAAAGAAAGCAAACAGTAAAAACTACTTTTTAATCTAGTCATCATAAAAATAGCTGACACCATACTTAACTGCTGGCATAACACACTAGCTACAGTACTTCTGGAGAAATTAACATTTTCCAGAAAGAAAAAGTTGACACTGTTATAGATTGAGAAATGTAGACACTAATAAGATGTTTCTTATCCAAAAAAAAAAAAAAAAAAAAA
>WEIV01002913.1:21384-45438 GCA_013390005.1 Calyptomena viridis
AAAAAAAAAAAAAAAAAAAAAAAAAGAAGTCTTACAAGACTACTGAAGCTATAAAAATAATCCTTCATATTTTTATCAAGTAGAAGCCAACAATGCCTTCCAAATATACAGACTGGCAGCACTAAGATCTCTTTGCTAAGCAACGAAGCAGTATCATTCTGCACTTTGTTTCACTGCCACCCCTCAGAACTACTTTTTCAGTGAAAGATTTTTTTCTGAAGGAAGAATGCAAGATCTCTTTACAAAGAAATACATAAAATGCAAATGGGGACTCCTGCTTCTGTTTCTGTACCCTTTCTTTGTCCAAGAACTGTTGAAGTGGTAGAAACATTCTCTACTTAAAGAGGATAAGCCACGTCATTGGAAAGAAAGGCCTTCATACTGTACTTTAAGTTTCACTTGCTGTGTCTGAGAGCCAGTAAGATACTTTCCTCTCGCTACCTACTTACCAATCCTCAGATCAAAAAAAAGAGATACTAAGGACTCCAAAGACAGAACCTCCACAGCTTATTACACATAAGTGAAGTCATGACTGATCAACAGAGTTCAAATCTTACAGTCTCATTGATAACATCCATTTACACTATTATTTATAAAGTGCCCATCTAGTTAGCATTTCAAGTCCTGCCATTCAGACATGAAACAAATTCAGAGGTCAAACACTTTATGTGGTAATTGGCAGCAAAACTGCAAGATTGTAGTCAAAAGCTGTATTGTTTCCAGTTAAATAATGAGGAAACAAGACCAGAATGAGAAACAAAACAAACAAGAAGCTGGGAAATGAAAGTTTCACTAAGGTAGACAAAAAAAATTTTATGAAGATACAGACTGTCAGATACATTATTGCCTTCTCCATTACATGGAGAGGAAATTTCTGCTACTGCAAAGTTTATATAAGTAAAATTCCTGAACATTAAATCATACTTAGAACAGGAAAGCAGCAGAGAACAGAAGCCATATAACTGATAAGGAAGAAAGTCAAAAAAGAACATGCAGCCCAGAACAGATACTTTTCTGAGAAGTGTAACTACCAGAGCATGATTTGCCCTCTCATATTTCATTAATTTCAGAACCAAGAACGTGAAGTTCCTACTGAGGCTTCTCCTACATTTAGAGGATTCAGAGTTCTCTTGCCCCTCCTCAACGTACATTTCCTGTTTTGCAGTAAAACATAAGATCATTCTTGTACTTTTTTTTTTCCTCCCTGAAGGTACCTCCCTCTGTTTCATTTAGTTTCACAAAACTCACCTACCTGCACCTCTGTAAAATATCAAAAAATTAGTCAAAAAAAATTAGCAAGCCATTAGGAAAGAAGAGGACCAGTCGAAACTTGTTTGTATAAGCTTGGCTTCTACAGGAAACCAGCCTAAGAGTTTACTATCCCACAGTCTGTCAACAGAAAGGACTGAAAACATTTGACTTCTTTCCTTACTGTCAAGTAGGATGTTTAACAACTGATGACGGAAGACTTATTTGCAAGCAGGAGAAAAGTGTGAGTAAGATTAGATCACAAACAGAAAGTTCCCATCGTTTATTCATCTTCTACATTAGAAGCAGATCCAAAATGTAACCTTGTTCAAGGATTGCAGGCCTCTTTTACTCTAACCATCTAACCACTGTCAGCATCTCTCTTTCAAGGATTCCTGCCTCATTAGTACAGTTAGATGATGCCCTTCAGCCTCTTTACTATAGTACCATCCAGGCTGGCTCAAGCCTCTTTCAGTAGCAGATGGAACCAGGTATTTGACTTTGCACTGAAGCAGATGAAGAGTGATCACACAAATCCATTTGCTACATGAGTTGCAGTGCCACTCAGGAAGAGGGGGAATACAAAAAAAGTTTGTAATTAGTACTGCAGAGATCTTGTAGATACAAACTCAATCAAGAGGTTACTGTCAAAGCTTTTGCCTCAGCAACAGATACACAAGGATCCAACAGTTACTAGTAGGCAGTGAATTTTCTTCATAAAACACAGAATTCCTTTAAACACTGCAGAAAAAAAATCCAAATCTACTGCTGACAGAATCTGAGAGTCCCCAAACCTGAGAAGATACTAGAGACATCAGTGTATTATCCAACTTTATTGTCTGTACCTACAGACACATGTACACAACCTTTAACAAACAGCTCAAGTGGGATAATTATATTATTCCTAGTTATTACCTCTATCACTTTACAGACAGCACGTGAGTGCACAGCCACTTTGATGCAAAGTCCAGCAGCTTAGCTGAAACTGTCAGAGAAGACTAGTCAAGCTAAGCTGTTGGACTTTGTACTAAAGCAGCTGGAAATACTTGCACACGTTTCTTTTTGCCAAGAGAGCTACAAGTTTGAAAGTTGACAACCGGAGTAGAAAAAACTTAAATCATCACACCAAGTTATGTCAACATGTGTCAAAGCTCCCAAAGGCAGTCATTAACTTGTTCAGAGATCTAAATAATTATAGCTAAATTACATGTAAACCTTTGCTCTGATGTAAGTTTCCAGACGGTATTCCTGAACAGTGAGGATTCATCGAAGCAGAATCTTGCCCTTATGTACTTTTCCCAAAAACCTCACTGACAACTGGAGGCAAAGGAGGACAGAATCCAGCCTCCACCTACTGCTATGTACCTGTACCTCGTCACCCATTACACAGGTGCCTACTGCTCCCGTAGCACTCGCTCTAACCAGATATCAAAACAATTCCCAGCAGGTTAATGAATTAAGCCTCAACACACCCGGTAGCTTAGCATCACCCAATTAAGGATGAGCCCTGAGGCACAGGGAAGAAGGATAACCAAACCGAGGCCACAAATACACACAAGATCAGCGAGACAAGACTAGGACATCGGCTGCCAATCCATTTAAGTTCCACGCAGTGACACGGAATAACTTCACCAGCACGGGCGAGGGTCGGCCGGGGGCAGGAGGGGATCGGAGCTGCGGGTGAAGGAAGGAGGAAGCGCAGGAAGCGAGAGGCCCCAAGGCGGGGGAGGGGACCCTGAGCCCCGCACGGAACTCCCCGAGCGCTGTGCCCGGACGGGCCGCGGCTCCCGCCGCCCCGGNCCGTCCGGCCCCCGCTCCGCCGAGACGCCCACGCGGGAGAGCGGCGCGCGGGGAGCAAAGCGCATGCGTGATCCGCGAGCGTCCCCGCGTTCCCCGAGATACCGCTGGGGAGGGGGGGAGGAGAGGGGAGGCTGCGCATGCGCTCTGGGGGGAGCCGGGGTTGCCATGGAGACGCGGCCTTGCGGAGCCCGGCCCTGCTTTGAGGGGTCGCCGGCTCCTGTCTCCGAACCTGCTCTGGTCTCGACTGTCTGTTCCCGCTGAGGGAACCTAGTGCCTAAATAGCTGTTCTGTAAACCCCGAGGCTCTGCACACGCTGCGGATAATTATCATAATGCTTCCAAAACGAGCGGGGAGACATGAAAGGAAGGATGTGGTCGTTAATTAATATGTTGGCACTCAAACGGTTGCATCTATTTTTCGAAGCCGCATGTTTTGGGTGTGGAACACGCAGACTTTTGTGTGACTCATGCTTGTCTGCCAACAGGCAGCCGCTCTTCCTAACTTCCTAAAGCCCTCTGGCAAGCAGCATCCCAAACCCTTGGAGCTGGAGCTGCTCTGCGGCGACTGCAGCCAGTCTGAATCACAGAATTAGTTTGGTTGGAAAAGATACCTGAGATCATCAAGACCAGCCTTTGGCCAAACACCACCTTGTCAACTAGACCATGGCATTAAGTGCCATGTCCAGTCTCCCTTAAACACCTCCAGGGATGGTGACAAGACAATATGAAAATGTACAGACTCACAAAGGGCAGCAATGCACTTCTTAATGAGCTGGAGATGGCACTGCCCCACACAGAGAAAGAAAATTAATTGAGGGTGGTGGTGGTGCCACACAGCTCATTATTTTTCTCTGTGTTCTTTGTATTTCTGAACTGCGGAAATGTTATATATGTAGGGTGTTGCAGTTTTTTTGTAAGGGTTGGCATGGCCCTTAATTGAAATGGCCGGAATGTTATTTGCAAAGAGATGAAAATCTATAAACATTCAAGTAGGGTTGATTGCTGATTTCACTTACAAACAAAGTTTTGTAATGCATGATTTCGTCCTTGTTCTGTTTCTTAATATCACTAAAGAAAAAGAAAACAAAAAAACTAATACTGTCAAGTGTCCTTCCATGGTTTTGTAAATGCTCCCAGTACGTGCATAATATGAATTTTTCACTGCTCAATTTTTAGTCTGCAGAAAGGATATAGATGTTTGAATTTTTTTAATAAATCAAATTTCTTTCTTTTATTTACAAAGACTAAATAAACCTGAGTTCATAAGTCTGGTGAACACATATTTAAAATTCTGGATACTAACTTAGATACTTGAATATACATCAAGGAGCTGAGTTGTGACCATACATTTTAAAACGTTGCTGGACACTTCTGTTGGCATATTTGTTCTTACCAGCCTGTGAATCCAGTCTTTCAATTTTACCAACAATCTGCCTATGTTATCCTTACTCCTATCCTTACTCTCATCACTGAGTCAGATAATCTTTCACGCTTCCCCCTTTCTTTACAAGTTCTGTTGTCTCCAGACATTGTCTAAAGTAAATGGTTTAGTCGGATTTCTCCCTTTCTACCTGACACCTGTCTTTTCTAGAGATACTTCATCAGTTACCCTGAGGCTCAGACTCTAAATGGCTTTCGTCATCTTAGTGACCAATACTGGATCTCTCAGGCATGCATCCAGAAATAAAAACCCATGCCTGATACCATTTTCTAACTGGGGTGCTGTCTGTTTGCATCTAAGAACTTTAGTTGTTTGGCATATTAATCAGAAAATTGTTAGCCAGAGAGGTTACACTGGTTTCTCAGATACAGGCCTTCCCCTGATGACATTCCGTGTTTCAAAAGACTGTTCCAGTCTATCAGCAAAAGTTTCAGCACAAAATGCAAGTTATGATCCAGAAGAGTCCCTAAAAAAAGTGCCCAGCAAGAACAAACATTCTGGCAGCATAGCGTAACTTCTTATGTTCTCTATGAACATGTGCTTTATTTTCTGATTTAAAAAAAATAGGTTATTTCTATTCTATATCCTCTAAAAAATTTGAGAAGAAACAGGAAGTGCATTGCCCCATCTTTTGGATGGCTGAAGGAGATGGAGAGAAACTGAGAAACCCAACATGGGAAAGACATGGACCTGCTGGAGTAAGTCCAGAGGAGGGCCACTAAGATGGCTAGAGGGATGGAGCACCTCTCTATGAAGAAAGGCTGAGAGAGTTGGGATTGTTCAGCCTGGAAAAGAGAAGGCTTCAGAATGACTTAATTGGGACCTTGTGGTACTGGAAGGGAGCCTGCAAGAAAAATGGAGAGAGACTATTTACAGGAGCATGTGCTGACAGGACAAGGGGGAGTGGTTTTAAACTAAAGGTGGGTAGGTTTAAATTAGATATTGGGAAGAAATTCTTTACTGTGAGGGTGGTGAGACACTGAAACAGGTTGCCCAGAGAAGTTATGGATGCCCCATCCCTGGAAGTGTCAAGGCCAGATTGGATGGATCTTTGAGTATCTGGTCTAGTGAAAGGTGTCCCATGTCCATGGCACAGGGATTGGAAGTAGGTGATCTTTAAGGTCCCTTCCAACCCAAACCATTCCATGATTCTATGAATCTATGATAATGAGTTAAAGTGTAGTGAGACTGCTGGACCAGTTATTCCCTTTGAGATAAAATTCTGCTTACTGATTAAGCCCTGTTTTGTATTTCTATGTAACTGCTAAAGTGTTTCAATAAATAAATTGTCATTCACTGTTGCATTCAGTTATGTAGTATTATTATTCCATAATGCATATGCTTGTATAAATCATAAATGCAGTACACAAGCATCTAGAATATACAACAATCTCATTAATTTAGCTATCCAAATAAGATAAAATAGAACCACAAAAACCAAAGAGCAAACACAACATAAAAACCCAAGAAAGAGACTTGAATACATACTGATGCCATTGCAAGTTTTATTTAAAAACGTGTTTGATCTCATACTTACTATATTTCCTTTGTGTAATGCTGAACAATTCATACACCACAGCTGTTAGTTCAGCAAGAATAGTCAAGCAGTCATATAAAATATGATTTTATAGAACTCAGCCTATTGAGGAGAAAATAATAAAGGTGACAGGAACCTAGATAAAGTTATAGAACTGACACAAAAGATCTAGGAATGAGAGGTGAAAATTGGACAATTGATTTTCTTTCTGTTTATGAGTTGGTTGTATTTATACTGAAGAAGAGGGAGTGTAAAGGAAAAGGAAGTAAGCATTATTTTTTCTCTCCCAAGGTCAGGCAAAGCTTGCAGACAGGGAAATCCAACTATTATTGACTGTATTTCTTGTGAGACTTGAAATAGCAGAGGAAGCAAAGTCAGACATACAGCTCCAGTCCTTTGGTGCTTGTTCATGAATCCCAGTGAGGCCAGACCTTCGAAAGTAATGCAGTAACTTGGGGACCAGCCTCTGGGAGTGAGGAAGGGTGTCATTCTGTGGAAAGGCATCTTCCCCTGGAGTGGAAATGTCTTTTCCTTGGACACTGTTCAGTAAACACAATTAGCAATTGCTAAACAAGGGGCTGACTCTGAAAACTGAAGCAAGTAGTGATTCAGTGTTGACAAATACTTGCAGCCAAATCAGAAGGTGAATAATTGTTTGGAAGTTTGACCCATAATAAATAATCAGTCTGGGCTTATTTATTAACACAGAGTACAAATCTCCTTTTGGCTATAGGCTTTCATTCTTTTACTGTTATTTCTAGATGCCAGTAAGTTTTTATAGTTTTCTTTGTTTATTTCACATGTAAATATTGCACCTTCTCTTATTTACAAGAGTATGAGCATAAGTTATTATTACATTTTCCATGACTAAACCAAACTAAAATCTGTGTGTCTTCGCACAAGGCAAGATACTTTTTATTTCTATTTCGTTATTTCTCTTTTCAGGAGCTGTTGGTAGGAAATGTCAGTTCATGAAACTATCTCTTGATGATCTCAGCTATATCTCTAAATCAAAATCATAAAATTCCAGAAACACAGAATAATTTAGGTTGGAAGGAACCTCTGGAAGTCACCTGATCTAATCCCTGCTCAAACCAGGTCTAATTTACATGAGGTTGCTCAGGGCAACCAGTCAAACCCTGAATATCTCAAAGTGTAATGGAACCACAACTTTTTCTGGCAGCTTGTTCCAATGTTGGACTGCTTTCACAAAACAAACAAACAAAAAAGCCTTCTATTTAATCAAAATTTCACTGCTGTAACTTTATATTTGTTACCTATTATCCTATACCTACCTTTTCAAGAAGAGTTTGGCTCTGTCTTTTCTCTGTATTTTCATGAGATAGTTGAAGACAGCGGTAAGATCTGCCTACCTTAACCTTGCCATCTCAGGGCTGAACAAGCCAATTTCTTTGAGTGTTTTGTCATATGTCTTGTGTTTAAGTCATTTTATCATCTTGAGCATCTTCCAGTGGACTCAATCCAATGTGTCAGTGTCTTTTTTACCCTGGGAAGTGCAAAACTGGAAGCAGTACTCCATCTGTAGCCTCACATGTAATGACTAAAATGGATCAGTCCCTCCTTACTGATTTTCCTTCAAAGGCTTCAAGCAAACTTTTGCAATGAAGTGTTAAACACCTGAGCATTCAAATAGGCCAGGCTGGCAGTGAGTGTCAACACAGTCTCTGTTCCAAAGCAAGGGGCTGTTCAGTGCAGCTGAGCATCACAATCAGGAGAACTTAGCCCAAAGCTTTGCTGATGGTGCGAGAGGCTGAATAGGTTGCAGTTTGTTTTTTTTATTCACAACAGTATGGGCTTTGCAGTGCTGACAAAGGTCAAATCTTTTAGTAGTAAGCAAATGATAGTTGGGTGCATTAGGGAATGATACTAACAAAGAAGAAACATAGGCAACATGATTTCCCTCACAGTACTCATTGTTAAAGCAATAAGCAACTGACTACAAAAAGTGATACCAATGTGATTTTTTTAGCTAACTGAAAATAAATGACTATTGCACTTTCTCGGCTGCATAGACATAATTCTAAATTATGATATCATAGGTGAATTTCTAGGATTTTAAAAAAAGTTAGAAATCTGAAATTGCCTCACTCTTTAGGGAAGAATTGAAGATAGCAAAATTCTGTCTTTTGTAGAAATGGCTGTCATTGAGGGTAAAAAAAAAAGACATCTATGCATGCGTTTTTACCCTGATTCAGAAAATGTGTCTGTGTGAAAGTTGCATTTGGAAAGTGCATGTAAATTGGTGTAACTTATATATGGGATGAAAGATGAACTGGAGAAGTGGGGTAATACTAGAAGTAGAACAAACAAACAAAAAGAATGTCGAAAAGGTTCAAGAAAGCTGCCTCTGGATCTTTTGCTTTGTTAGAACCGCAATTTTCTGCTCATGAATTATGTACTTCATCTTGTGTTAGTGTTTCCTTACCCTTACTAAGCTGAGAATTTCCTGGGACACCATTTTTTCATGGTTTTTTTTTTTTTTCAAGATTTTGCAAGCAGGAGAGACACTGACTGCTTCCAAATCGGCTTCCAAATCTTGTTAATTTTGAAACAGTCTCATAATCTTTGTAGTGCTTAAAGCACTGTCTGAAACCCTGCATTTTCAAACCAAATCACAAACTGAGCAACCTTAGTTCAGCATCCCAAGCTACAAAATGAGAGACAAGCATTTATATCACCCACATAAAAAAACTGTAATATGCTGTATTTCTGGTCTTTGAATGTTTTATGGATCAGTATTTATGGGTCTAGCTGTAACCAGTAGAAGCAAATGTAGCTGCCTGAGTGTTGGACACTGATTTCACTGTGTGTATAGTCTGGGTTTTGTTGTAAACTATCATTGTTCTAGTAAGTAAAGAGGTTTCGATTAAGAGGTATGCAATTTTCTTTTATTGAAACCACGGTTTTCAAATTTAAAATGTCCATATTAATCATACAGATTGTGTATAGGGAATTTATTGTTTGAGTATCTGAAAACACTGTTGAAAAATGTATGCTCGTATTCCATTCAATACCATAATAAAATTTGGACCACTGGTTCTACCCTAAGGTATACCATTTTAGTCCAGTATGGTCCTGGGTTTGTATAGGCTGGTCACAGGTCTAATGGTTGTCCTGTGAGCATCAGAGGATAAAAAAAAATATAATATAGCAAAACTCATTCAGTTATGCATGTTTGTGCTCATTTAAATAGTCTAATAATTTGAGGAATATTTTGAATACTAATGTGTTTGATAAGCCAAGCATCTGCTTATAACTATAAGGGCAGGGACAATAACTTCTTTATTTTCATGGGGTTTGCATTGTTCACTCCTTCAATTTAACAAACAACAAGGAATAACAGTATCAGTCACAGTGCCACAGGGAGACACTGTTGTCCAAACCATCATTTCCTATTCCTTCATTTACCCATCCGTAATCCATTACTTTTCTACGATTGTGAAGAGCCTTGAGAATCTCAGATGAAGGGTGCTGTATCACTGAAAAATATTATAAATATATGGTTGATGGAGTTGTTCCTGACAATCATATGCTGTGATACAGGATAGATAAGTGTAAGGAATTGATTGCGATTGTTATTACTTGTGTCTGGAGAAGAATTTAAAATAAGCCCCACAAGTTAGAATATTTTGATGAAAAGCAGATTTTTTCACAAAAATGGAACACATTCAGTTTTTTTCAGACTCTGTCGGAAACAGTTGCAAAAAAGGCCATAGCTACTCTACAAATTCTTGTTCCTAGCACAGCACTGAAAAAGTTTGGTTTTCTGTATTAATGAAAATGTTCTGTCACAATAATGATCTGTATTCACACATCATGTATATTTCAGTCGTGTCTCCAGCTGTGTCTTGATATATCCAGACAGGATACATCAACTAAAAATGCTGTCCTTCAGATCTTTTCAATGTTTTTCAGATAGCACACTGACTTGATGTCCAGTTTTAATCAGCAATCTTTTCCTTACTTTGAAGCAACAACTGAAATTTTTTAGCTTTGTCCTTTTCATTCTTGATTTTCCTCCCNCTCTTATCATAATCTATTTATGTAACAGTTTGGGCTAGGTTCTTCTCCTTTTGTAAAGGGGAATAGCTTCCTTGAGTGAGTATATATTTCTTTATTCTGCATTGATTGTATGGATTATGAAATATTTTGCTCTCAATTTAAACTGATTAAGTTTTTGTCAGATTTATGAGATTATAAAGTCTCAACGCAGAAAACGAGAGGGACAGTCCTATGCTCAGAATAATTCTGCAGCTATAGCTATTCCTAAAGCTTTGTGCTCATCCACCATGGGTTGGCAGAGCCACTTATCCATGCTTTGCTTCATGCAGTCACTATGCTCAGAAGCTCTGTCACTATTCTTGTGAAGGTACCCACTCTGTTTCTGCCAATGGGGATGGAGTATAGCAGCAGTGTGTCAATACAGCCTTTTTGGATAAATCAACATGTACTGGGTATGCCTCATCCCATATCTGTTTTCTGTTTCTGGCGTGGTCTTTGTTATCTTGCAGAATCACTAATAGTGCTCTATTGAGTATTTAGAGTGTTTTCTCACGAATCCCATTTAAAAGCCAATTGCAGATTACATTGTGTACATGCCTGTACTCTCTGCTGTGCACAGAGATGTGACATTTATTTCTCTACCCATCCACCAGGTATTTCTCTTCAATTTCCAGCTGCTATGCAATATGAAATTAAGGGCCTGCCTAGCAGGGGAGGTGGAAATACAAGCAAGAGACAAACAGTGAATTTTCCTATGTCTGTATATTTCCTTGTTTCTTTCTATGGAAACTGATGATCACTTGGCCCTTTCTTGAGGCTTTTTTGTTGTTGTTGTTTTTGCTAGGGGGGGATGGTGGGACTGGGTATTTTCTTGAATCTAAGGAAACTGAAGGATACATGAGTATTTGTCTATGCATATGGTTTAGACTTATTAAAACAGCCATGTCACATATGTCAAATGTACAGGGACACACAGGAACCAGAGCAGACTTTAGTGCCAGTTTTCAGTTTGCCTCTGTAGTCCCTGTTCACAGTGCTAAGAGATAGATCACTCCTAATATAAATAAGGAAATCACTATGAGCCACATTTGCAGAAAAAAGTTTACAGGCAGCAATTAGACATTAATTTTTGTGTAGCTATTCAGATGCAAATCAGAACAGAAGGGTTCCCAGTTTTTCCCACTTTGTGTGATGCCATTTCTGGCATTGAAGCAGCTACACAGAAGATGTAGGAGTTACTTTTTAATTTCTGTTAAAGATGACATTAGCTGTTGTAGGAGGAAAAGGTTTATTAGGAATCAACAAGTATTAAAAGATTATCAGATTCTCTTTTAATGAGTAATACATGTTATGGATATTTTCCTTTTTTTATTTCCTATCATATTGTAGCAAGTAGGTGTAAATTGTGGGGGTTTTTTGCCTAATACCACTAATGACTTACATACTTAACACAGCTATCTCACAGTCCAGCAAATGGCAAGTACCTATACAGATTTTGGCTAACTTGAATAAAGTGCTATTTCTGCTGAATGTGCTGTTTTTGACTGAGCTATCAGGTGTCTCTAAGTATAGATTTACAGATCTATACTGAACTAGGAATGTAGGAGATACAGTTAGATGTGAAGCTTAGTAAATGTTACCTAATTTTCTATCATTTCTTCTATTCACTGAGGATATATATATGTATTGAAAAAATATAGCTATTTGCAAGTGACTAACCAAACCAAAGCCACTGTAGCCATTTTTGGATAACTGAGCCTACCTTAATGTCATCATTGGTGGAATTATTTTAAATGCTTCCAAGGAAATAAACTTCCAAGAAATATAGAAGGACTGTCAGAGGACTCAGCTGCAAATCAGACAGGGTAATAGGTGCCCCAGGCAGTGAAATGGCACTTGGGAAAAAGAGACATGATTATTTGAGGAAGTTCTCTGAAATATACTCTGAAGTAAGAAATGCTACCTACCTTTCGACTTTACAGCTCTATATAGGATGCAGGGCAATATGAGCATGTTGATCAAAAATTTTGTGACCAGGAAGACCTGTGAGGCAAAGGAGTCCCTGGCAGCTGCAGATCAGCTCTCCCACTTAGTGGTGCTACCGGTTTTGTGACAAGAAGTGCGCACTGATGCAACTACTGAGCTTAAATCATCTGTTTGCATTGAAGGAATAGATGTCCCTGAGGAGCTCACCAGAACAATGACGACTGAGTAGGAGATTCAGGGAAGTAGCTGCTGAACGATTTTGCACATTTCAGTATGATATTCTGCATGTATTCTAAGACTAGGACTGCATTTCTCGTTCAGAGAAGAAAAAATGAGTATTACAGTGTTTTTCTACATACATACTGTCCTCCCCAGACACACCTTTGTATAATGAAAGCAATATGATGTTTTCAGGTGGCAGCTGAAGATCCAGTAAACAAGTAAACTTCGTGTACATTTGAACACTTGCTGGGTGTTCACTCAGCGACCGTGCTTACTGTGACCAACTTATACAGAATGCCCACATTTATCTTCACACCTGTTTTCTATCTGATAAAACTATTTCTTCACTGATACCTTCACACCAGTGAATATGATGTGTCTTGAATATATCAGTTTTCAAGAGAACAGTTTTGCTTTCTGACATGAAAAGTAGCCAATGTTTAAATCTTTCTGTTTAAGTGTCACTCCGGTCACTCATTTCTCTTTCTAATGGTACGCTTAGAAAAATCTCCCTTCTCTTTGTGGCCATGATTGTGTCCCCCTGACCTCTAGTGGTTTCTTCCTGAACTGAGTCTCCTGCATTTCGTTTCTTAGGTTTGGCAGTCAGGAAAGGGATGAGCACAAATTTAAGAACAGCTCGGGTTTAAGAGAGTGCAACATAAAGAGAAACTAAATAGGATTTCAGGAGCATGCCAGTGGCATCCCAGCCTGTACCAGAAATAGTGTGATCAGCAGGACAGCAGGACTGTTCTTCTATACTTGGACCAATGAGGCTGCGCCTTAAACCCCGTGTCTAGTTTTGGGACCCTCACTACAAGAAGGACATTGGGGTGCTGGAGCGATACCTTAAAAGGCTGGAAAAAAATCCCCTAACACTCCCTTTTCAGTATTAGCAAGCAAAGTATTCTTTATTTACAGCATGCTGGGAATGGAGGCATCATTTTAAAGTACGCACACTGAACTCCAGAGGCTCTGCAGTTTAATTCTATAATATCTAGACATTTCATCATCTGTCACACCCATTTCCCAAATCATCACTCCCACTGTGCTGCCCTCACCACACCTCTGTCACGCCTCCCATATTGGGTCAGGCATCCCAGAAATACCGCTGTGTTCCTCCTGTCTTCTTCTTTCTTGCTTGCTTGGCACAGTATCATGCCCTCTAGAACAGTTTCAAGACTTTTAACTGGTTTTACTGGATCTTCTTGTCTTCTTTTGAGACCACCTTCTCAAGTAGCAGGAGTCCTTTATCTTGCTAACATGCCTGTCTTGTAGAAACTCTTAGCAGAGGTGAAAAACTATATAAACTACACTTTAGAAAATTTGTACAGTGTTACTATCAAGCTATATAATATAGGGTTTACAGCTACAGGAGTGTGTCCTAAGAAGGGCAACAAAAATGGTCAAGGGTCTGGAGCACAAGTCTTATGAGGAGTGGCTGAGGGAGCTGGGGTTGTTTAGCCTGGAGAAAAGGAGGCTCAGGGGAGACCTTATCACTCCCTACAGCTACCTGAAAGGAGGTTGCAGCCAGATGGGGGTCAGTCGTTCCTCCCGAATAAACAAGAAATAAGAGGAAATGAGCTCAAGTTGTGCCACGGGGAGATTAGACTGGATATTAGGAAAAATTGCTTCACTGAAGAGATTGACAAGCATTGGAAGAGGCTTCCCAGGGGAAGTGGTGGAATCACCATCCCTGGAGGTATGTAAAAGACATGTAGATGTGGGATTTAATAACATGGTTAAGTAGTAGGACTTTACAGCATTAGGTTAATGGTTATACTTGATGATTTTAGAGGTCTTTTCCAACTTACATGACTTTATGATTCTATGATTTTTTTCTCAGTCAGGGTTGTTGCATGAAGGATGGCATGATTAGTTGCATATGGTTAGACTTGAAGCGTCTTATATAAGTTTAGTATATCTACAACACAACTGTGAGTTGAAATAATACATAGTCATCTTTATAAAGTGCTTTGAGGCCTGTGGACAAGTTTCTAATGAATTTAGGTCAGCTTGATCTACTGCTGTTGGACACAAACCAGAAACTATCCTAACCTAATGTTATAAAACAGGAATAACCTTCTGGATCTATGTAAGAGTGTGTATACTCTTAATGTGTTTTTATGTATGTACTCATCAGACACCAGTGCCTGTATACTCAAAGATTATCTCTGTTGCTTGTAAATCAAATTAAGACATTGTAGTAATTATATGTCTTATCTCTTTGTAGGTAATTATGAAGCATGCCTGTTTGCATGCATGTACATGTAGATTATGCAGATATGTGCTTGTACATATTTCTGCATGCTGAATCTGCATGCAGATTTCTGTATGCTGTAATCTTGTTTCAGAGGGTGAAAAATCAAGCTGACATCCTCAAACCTGTTTTTTCTTTTGAGCATTAGTCATATTCCTATTCTGTGCATTTAAACATTTCAAAACTGTCTGCTTACTTAGCAATTACTATAACAAACTATGGATGAAACATAAATAATTCATAATCACTAGAACAGACATGAAAATAACCAAGTTACCTGAGAAATGAATAGACATATATTCACACTGCTGTTCCAGTGACTTGGATTTCAGCAGATCAGCTCCATCAGATTCCCAAATGCTGCTGCACTTTTCCATCTAGAATCTTTTTGACTATATTTGCTATTCTAATGGAAAAACAGTCTTGCTGTGCAGTGTGCACCTACTTCTGGTAAATGATCACTATATATAACTTTTTCTTCTAGAAGAACAAATGTGGCTTTAGAATGTTTAATGTCTGTGCATACGCTGATTTCTCTTGGTAATGATTTTAACGTAAGCAGTTCTGCTTCAAAATGGTGACATTACTGATTTTTTTTTTTAGCCTGATATTAATGTTTCCTGTCTGTATTGCAGATACTAAAATTGGTAGGAGGAGCCTTCCTGTATTTGGAAGGGAATTCTAGTTAATAGATCCACCAGACTGGGTAATGATATAAAATCTCAGTGTATCATATTCTGAACATCTGAGAGGGAAATAAGGTTTTCTATGCAAGTATCAAGAGAAAATAGGAGAAAGTGTGGGAATGTAATCTAAGTAACAGTAAACAGATTTTTTTCCTTTTTTCTGGAGCCTGTCACTGTTGTATCTAACTACTGCTTTAATATATTAAATTTTAAGTTTAATTTTCTGTTATTGCACCTTGTGTAGTTGATGAACAAGCCTTTGAAGCATTGCCTAAGTAAACTGCAGTTTTGGGGCTGAACTGATAGTTCTGTGTAATATTCCACACTACCATCAGCAAGTAACTGTTCCATTTTCTTACAGTTAGGGGAATTTGACTCTGTAATCATTTGAGATCAAAATAGCGACTACTGGTTCAATTCAGTATTAGAATATTAAAGGAATAGAATCTGAATTAATACTCTATTTAATAAAAAATATTAGTGGATTGATCATGAGACTGAAGGCAAGAAACTTCTGTAATCCATTGGTAGTTTTATCTACTCTTATAGCTTTGGGCTAGTACTATTAAACATATTCTATCAAGACTTCCTGAATTGTGCAATTGTGTAATTGAAGCGTATAGTATCTGTGCAGAGTTTTGACCATCATAAGTAGGCTTTACCTGCTCAAGATCATTATTAATGAAAGTAAATTAAAAATGCAAGGTCAAGCCCTTCTAAATTAGAATGTACCAGACTGATTATTGTCTGCTTTGCGATTATTAACCTGTAGATAAAATTTAGCAAAATTAAGAAGAATTGGGATAATGAACAGTCAGCCTTAATTAAAATCACCACTCGCAACTGCTCTGAGAAAAGGAATTAGATACAGGTAAAGGGTAAACCCAGCTTTAGCCTTGTTAGCAGTGATAGGTACCCCAACAGTTGGGTTTTTTGGTACTGAGATTCATTTTCTAAGAAGCTAAGAACTGGGTTTAATCTGCATTGATGCTTTAAAATGATTGCTCATTTTATTAGTGAACATCATATAAAACATATTATTCCCGTCCACGATTCATTATGTGTATAAAATGATACAAGGCACTTTATCTGGGAGTCATATGTTTAACTGCTGTCCTTAACAGAGCAATTCCAATTGAAGACACAGAAAGAGTTAATTTATAAATGTCAGCACAGCACCTATGGGATGCAGATGTAAGCTTTGTTCTGTTATCCTGTCAGTAATCTGCCTGTGTCTTCAAACAGATTCAGCATTGCCTTCCTGTTAGAGTGAGTGGAGGCAGCAGTTAGCTCATACTCCCATCCTTAATGCAATGATAGAGCATTAATTTTGGAAGAGTCATCACTGGGAGAAATGCTTGGAGACATTTTTGGGGAGTGGCATAGTGATTTTGTACCTTTTTAAATGAGATGGTATTAGATTGAGTTCATCTGAAAGCTGTTCTGCATGGGGATAGGGAAATGAGAGAAGAGAGTGATGGTGCAGGATCTTGTTTGAAACTCCATAAAAAAAAAAGAAATTACTTAATAAGAGAACTGCTTTATTAAAAAAAAAAAAAAAAGAAGAATTTAGATGGCCAGTAAATCTCATGTCCGTTCAGATTCTGAACACAGTATGTTCATGGAGTTCGGTGGAGCCTGGATAGATTTTTCCACAGCACTGCACAGAGCAGAATAGAAGAGAGAGAATGACCCTTTCGGTCATTCAAGCTAACATATAATGTCCTTATAAGAAAAAAACTCTCTCGTCCTACAGGGATCACCTGAGAATTCTTGCTGCACTTTTATTTAAAGGCAAGGCCAGGAAGGCAGGTGGTGCCTGTGCTGGCACTGTGTGGGATCTGTCAGCAGGCTCCCCAATTACAGTGAAAGGAGGGACACAGACATGATCAGAGGGCTGTAGTATCTCTCCCATGAGGATGGGCTGAGAGTGTTGGGGTCGTTCAGCGTGGAGATGAGAAGGCTCCAGGGAGGCCTTAGGGCACCTTCCATTACCTAAAGTGGACTGCAAGAGAGCTAGAGAGGGACTTTTACAAGGGCATGTACTGGCTTTAAATTGAAAGAGGGAAGGTTTAGATTAGATATTAGCAAGAAATTCTTCACTATGAGAGTGATGAGACACTGGCACAGGTTGCTCAGAGAATTTTACTGATGCCACATCCCTGAAAGTGTTCAAGGCCAGGCTGGATGGGCCTCTGGGCAGCTTCCTGTAGTGCAAGGTGTCCCTGCCCATGGCAAGGGAGGATGGAATGAAACGATCTGTAAGATTCCTTCCAGCCCAAACCATTCTTTGATTCTATGCTCTGATTGTTATCCTGTGGCCAAGCATGCTGTGCAGTACCACACAGGCCAGAGGGCCATTCTGGATGTGAAAGGCAGCACAGCATAGACCTGCTCCTATGCAGGTTGCCTGTCATGTGGATCAACTGACTTCTAAACATTCAGTAGTTTCTCGTTCAGGAATGATACAGAAGATTGGAAAAAAGTAGGTTTAATCTCTCAGTGCTGTATCTTCTCTTCAGATTTGCAAACCTCTGCAGAGAACACAAACAAATTAACATGACACTATGCAGCATTTTGCTAGCACAAGGACTGAGTAACTAACCCCAAGGGATTCTCATTTCTTTCTCTGTTTTTCTCATGGCATTCCAGGAAGCAAATTATCATTTACTTCACAAATACATGCACATTTTCTCCTATTTCCTGACTTTGCTTTATTAGTATTTTCTATGTGAACTATGTCTAAAACATGACAGTTTCCTGACTGAACATTTCAGATGCAGAAGAAAGTGCCAGGATCTGTAGAAATGATGCATTTGCATTTAGATCTGATAAGCTATAGAGTTTTCATACAGTTTTGTATGCAGTTTTAATATTTGTTGTTTCCAGATCAGAAGCAAGGATTTCACTCCATGCATTACAAATAAATTCTAACCAAATTTTGAGCATAAGCTTTTGAATAGATGAAACATTTAAAATTTTCTCTCTAATATACTCATGTCCAAGGAGCAAATTACCCTGAAAAATTAAGTGGAAAAATGTCATTTGGTATTTTAAAAAGTCTATTAAAATAATGATAGATTATCAAATAAACTGTGTGCAAATTTGACAGTTGAACATCCCCAAGATATTAGGGGATGCAACAGCTCTCCTTCAGTTTCTACAGTTTCAAGGTAACATTTCAATTCTTACTACAGGAATGGAAGGGATCACATAGCCAGTAATGACAAGGTACATTATGAAATCTGCAATAAGGAGCAAATTTTTGTTAAAGGTAGACTTTGCTGTAAGGTTCAAAAAGAAAACTGTAGTGCATGAAGGGACCAGACTGGCTACAACTAACTGGGGAAGCTGAAAATAACACCTTGTGTTGTCGTTGTCACTTCTTGTGGATTGCAAAGGATTGACATGCAGCCTGGGTACGAAGGTTATCAACAGCACTATTTATTTTGTCCCAAGAGCAGGAGTGTTGACTACATCTACACATCTGTCAAGTCTTGGTCACTCTACATGAGCTTTATCCATCCAACATCTCCTTCACTCCTCCCTGCAGCAAGGGCTTATGTCTCCCATATGACGGGACTTTCAAATTTTCACCTGATATCCCTATCAAGGGCATCCATGAAGGAGACAACCTGTGAGGTCGTGGGCTTAGATCATAAAATGAAGAGGAAACAGAGACACCATGTTGCTGCCAAGGAGCTGGTTGCTAGTCTGATCTGACATGTAATGTTGTCCTCTCAAGTGGTAAAATCTGCAGCCAAAGCCCAGAGCTGTGGCTTTTCTCAGCCTGAAGATCCAGGAATGCTTTTTGCCTGATGGGATGCAGTGCTCTTTCTTGCACCTCAGAAAAAGAAATCTGAAATGTCTGTCTGTGCTCAGCTGAATGGCTGGAAGCATTTACTGAATCTGGTTTCTAGCATGAATTTGCTTAACTAAAGCATTTGTTTGTACTTTGAAACTAAAATCTCTTTTTAGATGTCCTCAGAATCTGAAAAGTTCACATCTCATTTCTGGACTGTGATTAGAACCATCTCTAGTCACTATAGATCTTTAATCTGTGGAGATTTTTTCCCCAAGGGTTGTAACTATGTGATATGATAGCTGTTAAATTTCAATGTAAAATCAAAGCTCAGTTTATAAATAAGAAGAGCTGTGAAGAGGCTATAAAACACATAATGCTATTTTGTGAATCAATTCTTCATTTAATACAACAGGCTTTTATACTGACAGGCTTCTTTTGATCTATATTTATTATCTGCCACTTGCCTTAAAATGAGAAATGTAACTACTTTGATAAATGGATTTGAAAGGTTATCTAGTTTCGTGGCTTCTCTAAGTTGGCATTACGTGCTTTGCTGAAGTGCTATTTGGTAACTTTCTGAAAGGATATTTTGGTGCTCTGGGAGAGTGAGAGCTCTCTCTTTTTCATTGTGTGGATGTACATGAGAGGACATGTGATAGGCAGGAACTGTTTAACTTTCCTCTCTGCAGACAATCATTAAAATAGTCCAGCACTCTTTCCATTGGTATGTGGAGGTCACTCATTCAAACCCCTTCTTCAGACATTTAAAAACAACCCCGAGTCACTTTTTTTCTTAAACTTGAGGTGACCCATGACATTTAGTTTTATCGTGTGCTGAATTTCTCAAACAGAAGATAAACTTACATGCTTGCTGATTTGCTTATTACATGATATAACTCAGGGTTTTTTAAAATAATAATCCTTTTTACTTGGTTAAAAATGTTCCTTTATACTGGATCATTAGTCCAGCAGCAGAATTTGTTGCATATGATATTACAGATTGATTAAGTAAAGGTGTTCAGTCTCCACATTTAAGTGTTAGAGAACCAGCCATCACAGAATTCACCACCCACACCTGAGATGATGAGGTCTTGCAGGGCCAGCACTGAGCTGGGGAAAGGCAAGCCAGCTAAAGCACAGTCTCTCCATGGGATTCTTCTTCACTGTCCCTAGTGAGAACTTTGACTCCAGCAGCTGCAGACTCAGGCTGTGTGAGCAGAAGAACCAAAAGCCAGTGTGCCAATGGTAGTCTTTCATGCGGATTGGGATGAAAGAGCCTGAGAAGATTCCATATTCAGGATACGACCCTACATATCCTGATATGATGCATCCAAAGACTTGCACCTGACAAATTGTTTTTAAGAGACCACTCTTTCTCTCCAAGTGCTGTTACTCCTTCAGCCTCCCTGTCAGGAGATAGAGGGCTATGAAAAGTAAGGTGCTTATCTGGGAAAACAGTCCAAGCAAGTAATGCTTTTAGGTACTTTTATACTTTTATTTCAGCCAAAGACACTGTGCTCTTGCTCCCTGTGAAGAAGGGACTGTCCTGTTTTTCATTGTTGCAAATGGAATTCTCTGCTGTTGACCTGCCATTTATCTTATGCAGATAGTTAACATTTTTATATATATATTGCCACTTTTGTCAGGACAATTTATTCTTCACTACGGTTTATTGGATCTCTTTTTCTTCCTCTTCACCAACATCTCTTGTACAATCACTGGCTAAAACACCTATCTCTATTAATCACAGTTAGGTGTGCAGATTTATAGTGCATCAGCTGGACTTTTATGGTATCTGCTTTATGTTTGAATCATCTATCTCAAGACAACTGACTGAAGCAGGACAAAACAAAAATATAAGTACTACTCTAAGCACTCTGCAACTGAAATAATCCCGTTTCAAAAATGCTGAAGGAGATTGGCAAGGATATCGCAATGAAATATAAGTTCATTATTCATCATAACAGAGAGAGCTGGGAGGGGAAAAATACTGCCTTGTGTGGGTGTATTCATATAAAACAGGCAGGAGAGGAAGCCAGACTTCTCAAACTGAAAACATTAAGTCATTTGTTTCTGGTTGGGTCGAGCACAGAAGAAGATTCAGATTAGATACCTAAGTTTTTCAAGTGAATGTATCGTAGTAATTTCATATAGGTTTTTTTTAACTTATTCTTTATAATTTCTTTCCAGTGCAAGGTTATTTTCTCTAATATTTTGTTTTGCTTGCCTATGATATTTTTTTTGAAAGCTGTTTACTCAACCATTTCTTTATGCAATACCCAGTATTTTTATACGAGGAGAAAGGACTGCACTCTAGTGGGCTCATAAGCTGCTGCAGCTTAAAGGGCAGCAATAACAGGGCCTTTGTCAGACCTTGGCTGTGCTTAGGTTAGCTGACAAAAATGTTTGCCTTTGGAATGTAAAGTTCAGACCAGCTAGGAAACATGTTAATGTGCCAGTTCAGCAGGGAAGAGAAGCATGCCCTTCATCATACATTCTTTCTCCTGTTATTTTAAGACCTTTCTTCAGCCTTGCTTAACTATGGGCAAGGAAGTTGAAATCTTCTGCTGAATCAGGGACTGTATGTGAAAGGTAGAGTTATAATACGAGGAAGCTAATTTAAAATCAGGAGGAAAAGGCAGCAAAATCTTTTTGTTACTGTTATATTGCCAAATGTCACACAAAACCTGTTTTGCTAAGAACAATGAATGTGATGCAGCTCCTGAAGAGCAAAGCTGATGACAAGGAGTCATAGGTTTTCATTGTGTTTGCTTGAAAGAGTAGCAATTTAGACCCAAGTGAATAACTCACAGCAGACAATTTATCTGATGAGTTTGGCATTTTTCTTAGATCATGAAATATCCATGAGCAAAATGTAGCTTCCTTATACTCGTTTATTGATGCATTTTTAAAATTTTTATCTTTCAAGCTTGTGATTAACAGAAGTGCTTCAAATACAGTTGTATTTGGTCATTTTAAGTAGATATTTTGTGGTTTTTGACTTTTTAGAATGTTTTTTTTTTCCTCCATTTTCTCATTCTAAATGTGATGGGCACACCCAGTGGGCCTAGACCTCTGGGATTTTTCCCCCCAAAGTTGTCCTCCACAACATGCCTTTTTGAACTAAATAGCCTAAATATGAATACTGTTGTATTTATATGAAGAAAACTTAAAAAAACCTGAAGGGAAACTATGTGTGTAGGAAAATTACCAGAGGGATGACTGACACAATTGTTGAGAGAAGGCTGATTCATTTTATGGGTATCCTACCCACCTACCTGGTAGGTTATATTTAACTGTCCTGCTTTGAAGGTATCTTTTCTGTCTCTGTCTCATTCTTTTTTGCCTGCTGTCCGCACACATCACCCCCACTCCTCTTCCTCACCTCCTCAGCCCCCTTATCAGTAATCTGTCTGGCTAAAATCCTTCTGTAACACAAAAACTAGAAGAGGCACAAACATTACTGAAGTGAATTTCATTAAAACTAGGAATAACCTTCATGGGACATTTTTTTTTCACTTTTTTGTTTAGTTCTTGTGGTAACATAGAAGAGCATCAGATGTGTGATGGCTGAACAAGGCATGGGAAGATGGTAGCTTATTGAAAACTTTTTCTGTTAAAAGATGTTCCATCACAGCACTAGGGAGCTCCTGCTATAGTTTTCTCTGTCAGCCAGTCGTTGGGGATAGAATGATGAATTTTTCTACAAAGGAAAGAAGTCACCATCTAGGGAAACAAGAAAAGGAGCAGAAGGAAAAGAAAGCAAGATTACTGTGCCAGGTGCTCACTTTCAGCTGATTGATTATATGGAGTCATTCTAATGCAGTGTATTAACTTGTCTAGCCTAATATGTGCCTGCCTAATATGACTGTTTCTGTAAATGGGAAAGAGGTCCTGGGCTTGAGGGTCCAAATAAGGATTCAGAAAACTAAGGATCAGTCCCTAGTTCTGGCTCAGACATCTGTGCTATTTTACATAAGTCTTTTATCATCCTATGTTTGTGTTCGCCATGTGTAAATTGTTCTTACCTGCTGCCATATCTGTATTGTCCATAGTCCTCATGGGTAGAAACTATTTCTAGCACAGAAAGGTCATTTTAACAGTCAGAATTGTGGGCAAGTTAATTGATTAAGTACACATCAGACCTTATATTCAAGCCCTCTCTGTCAGCTGTCCCAGCTGAAAAGCACCCCTTAGTCACCTTCAATTCAGAAGTGCAACCTTCCCCACCCTACTACCTCTGGCTTCTCAGCATCACCTGCTTCTGCATGGAACCATGCAGAAGGTTCATCTCCTACCCTCAAATCTGATCTTCTCTCCTCAGTACCTGCTGCGAGTTTCTCAGCAAGCAAAGATCCTGGCACTCATTGTCCGTATGGGGCACTAAGATTAACTCATACAGTGATCAAGCTCTCTTCTAAAAGCCATGTAATATTTTCTTAGAATAAAATGTTTTCAAGAGAAGTGTATCACAAAATCAGTAAATGCAAAATGTGTGTACTCTTTTTCCTAAGTCTTAATGTTTCCTGGATCCAAGAAGGCCAAGTATCCTTAGGCTCCCTCCACAGACTGTGCCTGTCAGCCTAGCATCAATTCTGCTAATTGACCTTCTGTCCTTTCTTCAGAAGTGCTTTAAAACACATTATAATTCTTTTGATCTGCAGCCTGCTGACTTTGTTGGGAGAGTGATTACTATCTGCTGGAGCTAGGATGCTTAAAGCTAACAGCTTGTCTGCTGCATTCTCACTGGAGACTTCACTGTGTGTCTCCTGTTTCCTCTAGATATGTCGTGTAGCTTTTTTGCGTGCATTTCAAAAGCCCCAAATCAGTTTTTAATCAGCAAGTTCCTGTAAGAAACAGTGATACATCACTGTAAGTCTGCAGTAACTAACCACCTGGAAAATATTCCTACTCTGACTGGTAATATTTATGCTGTGACTGCATATAAGTAGTCCTTTTCAGTTTCTTCACTGTAGAGGTTATCAAACATTGGAACAGGCTGCCTGAGGAAGTGGTTGAGTCACCAGCCTTGGAGGTATTTAAGACATGT
>WEIV01002915.1:3496-41525 GCA_013390005.1 Calyptomena viridis
AAAAAGGAGAATATAGCTATTTTTGTGTCCATATATGGTGCAATCTAAGAGGGATTCTGAACTTGAGGGTGGGAACATGGGATTTTAAAAATGAGCATGCCGTAGTGCTGTAGTGAGCTTTAGGGTACTTCAGGAGCAAGTTGTCATTGCCACTCTACGAAAGATACTGTCTTCCTTGTGTCCTGTCCTGCCCTTGCTTGGGTGGAGGACTATAGTGGGGACTGAACAGAAGAGTGGAAGGGGAAAAGCCTTTTTTGTCCAAACACCATTAGTAGCTTGGAGCATAAGTTATGGCACAACCTCAAAATAATATTTATTAAAAGATGGTAAGATAAATACAAATAATAAAATGCTCTGAAGATGTGATGTAAGATAATTGAATATTTAAACAGAGGCTTCTGCTTCTGGTAGCAGATGATGTATAGAATTTTTTATTACAGAAAATATTGAGGAAATTGCTCATTAAAAAAAAAATTAACAGAGAAATTTAGTATGGACTCAACTGAAGATAAAACTTCTGGAGTAGAGTTATGTCTCTGCATGTATTTGTAGTTGGATCTGCTCCTTGACTGGCTCAGGATTGTCTGGAGTTTTTTGGATTGGAGTGATAGCAGTTTGCTGATTTTTTTTTAATGCTTTTAAGTATTTATATTAATGATGAGAACATAGAGGGGAAAATGAAAGCACCAGAATCAAACTATTCTCACAGAAGCATTTTGAACATATGGATAAACACTGGGAAGTTTATATCTATGTTTTGAAATCTGGAATGATTTAGGGTATTATTTTATTTCCAGTCAGTCTGTAGATCTAAAGCATGAAGAGAAATGACAGATAAGGGTGAGGAAACATCATGTATCCACAAAAATTATTGTGATCAAATACCTGAACCTGCAAAAAAAAAAAAAAGGAAAAAGTAATCCCCAAACTGTGCAGACTCTGGAACTGAATCTATTTAATGACAAAATTGTTTAAAGACCTGAAGTCTGCTTTGAGCCCAGACCCTGTCTTTGAGTGGGTGGTTGAATAGGATTACTTCCAGAAGTCCCTTCCAGATAGTCAATAATTTTAGAGTTCTTTGACTTTCTCTGGTCTGTTTTACAGTAGGCACAGAGAGGTACATTTTGCTCTGGACTTTTGCCAGATGAACTCAAAGGGATTGCAGCTCCCCTGGAAATGCCTCTTGATGTGGTGCAACTTGCCACACAGAAGTGTCCCTTTCAGGGAGCGTGTTGAGTGGCAAGTATGACTGACAAAGATGAAGTTAGGATTTGGGTTCTCATCTTGCTGCAGATGCTTTGCAAGTAAACTACCAAACTGATGCTCAGGAGGAGTCTTGAGTGCTATTTAATCTTCCTTCATTTGGGAATTTAGTAAGATGAGTTGTGTTTGTAGCTGTTGTTGTGTTCACCTATCTGGGTATTGTATCTGATTTTAAAGAGTTAGCCAAGATGGAATTATTTTCCTTTTTCAGTCATCTGGGCAAAATTATTTAAACCCGGCCTTGGTTCTTAATGACACTCTTATGTTCATTAGGATAATACCTAAATCTGCTTGAAACTTGGCCAGTAGTAGTCGTGTCTGCATTGCTTGGTGCCTAGCAACCATCATCAGGGCCAGTATTTTCATCCATTTTCCCTTTGAAGTGTTTTCCAGTTTCTTGTAGCTAGGGTATAAAATAAAAACAGCCTAAGAGACACTTCTGTATGTAATGACAATAGCTGATTTTATGTACTTCAGGGCAAGCTTCCCGTGGTAGGAAGCCCTCCAAATCATTCTTTATTATTCTAATATTATGATTTGAAATCCTTGAATTTAATCTCTTGGAAACCTTTCCCATGCTTGTGGTGGGAAGATGCTAGAACTTGTGTGCTCTGTGTCACTTAGAAAAAAATCACAGGTTGTCTGCAGGGAGGAAAAGAAATTTATAAAGTAGTACAAAAGGATAATTTTTTCAAGGTTGTTCTTCATATGTATTATCAAGAAAAAATGGTCTCATGCTTTCTAAATAAGCAGACAGCTTGCAGATCCAAAGACTTTTTCATCTCTGTGCCATTCAGACAATAATCCTATTTTCTCAATATTAATAACTGCAGCAGTTTTAGGGGGAAATCTACTCTTGCAGCAGATGTTAAACCAAAACTGCATAACCTAGACCTTATGTGCAAACTACTTGCTTTCCTTGCCAGGTTTCAATTGGAAGGTGGGTTGTTCTGGTATCGTCCTTTTTTTCTCTCTTTAAGAAAGAATATTGTGCCTGCAGTATTTAAACAGTAGCATCAGACTTGTAAACGTATTTGCAAGTGCCATTTGTCTGTTGCATAAGGCTGTTTTCCCCATCCTCGCTTAGCATGATTATTTCTCTTGGCAGTAAGGTAAAAGAAGAAAATAACTATGTTGCTTTCTTTTAAATCAAATAGCTTTAAAATGGACAGTTTACATTCCAAGCTGTAACATTTGGTCTCTTTACATATAATAGCTCAGCTAGAACTTGTAGTTCATGTAGGTTCTGCGGAGGCAGTTCAGGCCACGCTGAAGAACTCACAGTTCACTTGGACAATAGCAGTGCTTACTTTAATGAAAACACAATTAAAACCATGCAGGAGCCTCAAGACTCCTACTATAAGTTATTGAATTACAGTTCATGGATGACCAATGAGATGAGATCATTTCTGCCCATATGAGGCTCTTATGGTGATGAGTTGTTTGTGAAGATGAAATGGTTTACAATAAAAAAAATCCCAAACAAATACCAGTCTTGTAGCTAGATCCTCAGGCTGTGTAAACTGGTATAACTACACAGATTTCCATGAGACTAAGTTATAAGTGCTTGAAAACAGGACTTTTGTGTTAAAACCAAACTTAACTCTGGTGAGGGTGGGAAACAACCTAACTATAAGATCCCTTCCCATGGGATTTTCCTTATTTTACTGCTTTTCTTTAGTCTTGACACCTATGTAGTCTTCTTTCTTCTCTAACAGTCATGCCAAGGAACAAAACCTATTTGTGCAGTTACAATACATTTTGAGAGACTGTCCTCAGGCACTGGTTGTTGTAGCACAAGCAAAAATTTAAGGATGGATTACTTGAGTCACATGAAGTATGCTGTTTGAGTGAGAAAAGATCTTCTGCAAATATTCTCGCAGATGGTGACTGAACTTTGCTAAAAGGAGGGTTGGGGTTTCTTATCATGTCACTTTACTGAAACATTGTACTCCAAACTGGGGTTCAGGATTTATTTTAAGCAAAATTAATACAGCTATGAAATTAAATATTATGGGTTAAAGTCTGGCTGTCTTATCCAATGAGAAATACACATATGTTATCTCTTACTGAGCCAATGGTTGTTCTGTCTCTTATGCACAGATACTGCGATGTCAGTATGTATTTGTAATTAATTTGGGACTTACCTGGAATGTGACTAAGCAGCAGTAAAATTTTATGATATTGAGCTTATTCATATGGCAGTAAAAGGTCACTGGGGACATTTGTTGTGTTTATTTCCTTTGGTGTACCAGTTCTGTTTCAAAAGCACCTTCAAATATTAAAAAATGTTGCTGCGTATTGCAAGTTATAACACATGGGTAGTAATGTCCTTAATTTGCTTGCAAACCTTAGTTTTGGAATGGTTTACTGTCCTGTGTTTGACTGTAGGTGAGCAAAAATTTAGTAATAGAGGGATTGATTATTCTTTTTTTCTAGTTCTGTAGTCCATGGGCTCCTCAGTGCACAAGGAGAACAGAGATCAGGAACACTATCTTCAGAGTGTGCTTTTTAATATATGTGAAAGGAAGGTGATTAAATTTGCCTAAGATGGCATCATCCAATTTCTTATCATATTGCTTACATGTGCACAAGGAGATTTTTTACTTGGGTCATCCAGATTCTCATGGTAGCCCGTTTACACAGAGATGGATGAACCAAGGCAGCAAGTGAAATTTTTTGGATAGAAGCCTTATTTTTACAACAGAACAACCAGCAATTATGTCCTCTAATTTAGATCCAATCTGGATCCAACATATAGTTGCATGAATGTCAGACTGGAGCATATGCATGTGTCATAGTAGTCACTTTTTATAGCAATGTACACTACCAGTTTCTGCAGGAAAAGCTTTTATTTTCAGAGTGGAATTTATAGTTGAGATGACAACACACACAACCTGAAACAGCCAGTGGCAGCTCAGTGTTCAGGGCCCTCGTTTGATGGAGTGATTCAGATTCAAGGCTTCAAACAGCTCAGCAGCTTAAAGCGGTGGCTTCTCTGCCCAGCAAATGCCCCAACCACCAGGTTACAGAATAATTTCTGCCTTTTTTCTGTCAGATATTCTTGGTCAGCGTAATTAGATACAGTATGGAACAAGTGAGGGGGACTAAATCCATGTTCAGTTGGGACAATCACTAGAGATGTACAGAAGAGATTCAAGCCTGGTCTGCAATGAGTAAATCATTTATACATAATGAGATATATCTAACAGGAAACTTTGGGAGACAATAATTCTGTAATCTATTTCTAGGACATTCTTTTTTTAGAAAAAGAAAGATTCACCTTCTTAAATAAAAAGAGTAGAGATCTGTATTGGAATTACTGTAACCTGCTGCAGAGCTGCTGGTTATACAGTGGATAAGAGCTCTGTTTTTTCTTCTAGGCTCCAGAATACCCTCATCTATAAGAAAAATTAATTTCCAACTCTTGCATCAGGAAACTAGGGACCTGTTTCATGCTTAGATTCAGTTCTTCAAGTTTAAATGGAGTGTTACATTGTGCCTCAGTGTTAAAGGTAATAGGTGGCTCCACTCCATTTTATATGTATATTCTTTTGCTGCTGTTTCATTTTGACCCTCTGTAGACAAAGGATGTCCATCTATGTACCAAGCTACTTGTAGCTGACTTCTCTGCAGTTCCCCATATAAATGATCAGACAGAATGATGGAAGCCAGTAATAGAACAATACCATTTGTATTGCTAAGCTGCCTTTTGTTGTTTCACAATGCCTAAAGCGCAACAGGAAAAAATTGGGAAAAGGCCTATGTATGTTTCACCAGAATGTTTTAATTACTTTAGCCCTTATTCAATGAACTATACTAAACTAAGTGCTTAAAAGCCTTATAAATTGTCACAAAAATTGTAAGCAGCCTTTTTGAACTTAAAGCAGGCTAATGAGAAATACTGATTTAAAGGAACTTTGGCTCAAATTAGTAATGAGAGAAGAGAACATTTTACTTGCTTCAATAGCTTGTGTGCAATGAATTGGTGGCCCTGGTCCAGTTTCTAGTAAATGTTTTACTGCTGCAGTAGTAGTCCCTCCATAAATCATCAGTAGGGCCCCCATCAGAAGGGTCACCATTAGTATTTGACCATAATTGGCTGAGTGAACATGTTCATGCAGGATCATCCTCAGTGCCTTTCAAAGGAGTTTTGCTTGTTGTCCAAACTAAAATTCAATGAAAATTAAGTGGAGAAATGTAAAGAAAGATATTGAACTATACAGTCCTGACTTTCTCCTGTTCTAATGACAGATGTTTCAATTATTCTTATGCTGCTGTCTTTTCGGTGGCATGGACAACAGTGTCAGTAGTAATTCTATTTTTAGGTGTTCACAGAAAATATATTCTGCAATTCTTTACTTTGTTCTAATGCTCATTGTTGTTTTCTTTACCTTGAATGCTGAAAACGTGTTGTATATGCTAAAATTTTTTCTGTGTTGGCTGCTATTTTAAGTTTTCCTTATGAGATGTATTGTCTTGCCTGCTATCCCATTGTTTGCCCTAGGGTATCACCACAATATGTATCCTTTAATAGGAGCTAGTAAGATATGCTTGGTCAAGCTGCCAGGTTGTCATCTAAGAAATCTCTTTGAGGTCTTAAAAATCTGAAAGCTATGTAACAGCATGGGTATAAGATCCTCAGGACTGTGTTACTGGAGCATGTGGGACAGCCATTTCAAATAGGTGAATCAGTTTGGATAAAATTAGGACTGACTGTTCTTTACCAAGTCCTTGAACTAAACCTAGATCAGTTTACTTTTGAACTAACTATCAAGTGTCTCACATTTTTAATTGGAATCACTCATTCAGGACTGATATTTCCATTTTATTGAAGTTAATACACTTTTTTTCACTTTCATGAACTCTGGACTTCCTTGTCCTATTGAAAGCCCTTTGTGCAAGATCTGCATTGTGGAAGGGTAGCTATTCCAGCCAGATGAGACTTGGGAAGGGACCAGAAACTTCCACATGAAAAAAGAATATTGAACCAACCAAATATAACAAAGCAAGAAACATAAATTCCCACATCTGCTCTTGCCAGACTTCCTTCTATGTTAAAAGATGAAAGAGGTTTGGTAAAGGTTTGGGAAATTAGCTGTTTGGAGTGCTTAATAGAACCTTAAGTCTCCAATGGTTTGACTGTCACTGTTCACAGTTAAAAAGGTTTTCCTTGATGGAGATGATGATGCATATCTAGCAGCCAGCCTCTTTTATATTGTGCTTCAGACACAGTTGTATGCTATTAGCATTAGCTAACAGTTCTCTTAAAGGTCAGATGAAGTCAGAGAGATGTATTCCTTAGTGATAATAAAATAAATCCTGAGCTGACACTTCAACAGTTCCAAGGAAAATGCAGTCTTCTTTTGTGCGTGTGCATGCACATGCACCTGGATTATAAAGCCAGTCTCTGCATTCTTTTACAACACCACAATAACAAGAGTAGGTTCCACAGAGAAACATAATATTGGGTCTTGAAATGAGAATTTTGTTTGATTTTCTTGAAACACTAATTAATAAGCATCAGAGAACCACGTGCTGTGGCTAGGAAACTGTGGCCCATGCCATTTGCATTTGCATGATCTTATTTGCTTATGGCAGATTAAAATAAAAAAATCATTGGAGATATCTGAAGATTAATTAATTAAGGATTAAATCATAGTACTTTTTGTTTTGCTCTACTTTATTTCCATATTGTATTCAAGGTAATTAAAGAATAAGACTTTGGAGTGGCATGGCAGACGATAGTAGGAATGATTACATTATTTCAGTATTTACTCTACAAACATATTTAGTTTAATTGGGGCAGTCAGGTAAAAATCAGAACATGCAGAAACAAAAGAATGGTCCAAAAGCACTGCCTCCACAGCAAATACTTGGTTGAATTTTGGAAGGCTGTTTTCTTACTCAGTACTACTGATGATGAAGTCCTAGCTGGAGTAAACTATAGCAATCTAAGTTGGTCACATCTATTGGATTATACTATCCAGTATACAGGTCCATAGTCTGGTTGAGTTAAAAACCATGGGAGCCTCCTACCAAGTAGAAAAATGAGGCCTAGGAGGTGCAAAGAACTGGACATGAATTGCACACTAACTGTACAAGAGCATCAGTGAAGCAGATGCGTGCCCACTGACTAAACAAAGAGAAAAAGAAAAACAACCAACTTTATTCTAAAGTTAATATTACCTGCATTATTATGATCATGGAATTATTTAGTTTGGAAAAGACCTTTAAGATCATACAACCCAACTGCAAAGAAATTTTTCCTAATACCCAATTCAAACCTCTCCTGTAGCAACTTGAGGCTGTTTCGTCTTGTCCTGTTGCTTGTTTCCTGTGAGAAAAGCCCAATCCCCACCTGGCTACACTCTCTTTTCAGGCAGTTGTAGAGAGTGATAAGGTCTGCCCTGAGCCTTCTCCAGGCTAAACAAACCCCAATTCCCTCAGCTACTCCTCACAGGACTTGTGCTCCAAACCCTTCACAAGGTTCATTGCCCCTCTTTGGACATGTTCCAGCACCTCAATCTCTTTCTTGTCATGAGGGGCCCAAAACTGAGCACAGGTTCTGAGGTGCAGCCTCACCAGTGCTGAATACAGAGGGACAATCACTCCCGGAGTCCTGCTGGCCACACTATTCCTGATACAGGTCAGGATGCCATTGGCCTTCTTGGCCACCTGGGCACACTGCTGGCAAAATTCCTTCAGGGTCCTTCCCCCTTCAGCTTTCTTCCAGCTTTTGCACCAGCTCCTTCATTTGGCCTTGGTTGACCTGTACTGCTGCTTAATCTCAATTAGTTCTGCTAAGATGTGCCTGCACACTTTGTCCTTCCTTTAGAGAACTAAACATTCACTTCTTGTTAGTTTTGTTTCCGTTTGGAACTACCGTTGTTCTTGAATGGTGTCCATGTCCAGAATATGCTGGACTCCTCCCTTTTGCAAACCTTTTGAATGACAAAATGTTTTCTTTTTATCAAAATGTAACTAATGCAAGTTGTTGTGGTGTAAGTAATCCTGGAGGGGAGAATATTATGATGCTAAGTATCGTTGCTTTAGGAATGAAGATGGAACAAATAGTGTGAAATAGAATATCTGTGATGATGGCATTTTAGTCATGTGAGGAAAGCTATTTCATAGTTAGGAACTGGCTCATAATCTTCAGTATAAATACATTCACAGCTTGAATATTCCTAGATCTTCCATCATTTCTGTCAGTTTCTTAAATCTCATTAGAGGCTGGTATAGATGGGTCCTGGAAATGCAGGGAGCATGTATGTCTCATCTAGATCTGATGAAATAGCAAGCATAATTAGAAAGTTTTAACGTGTTTGTACTTGGCAGTACGTCGTTAATCAAAGATTTGACAGGAGTCTGTGGCCAATTTTGGATTTGGATGTGTGAAAGAGACTCAGCAAAGTCGTTTTTAGTGTTTTTGTCTTTTGTGAATTCTTTTCTTTTTTTTGAGTAGGCAATGAAGAAAACATGCAGAGATCTCAAAAATCTAATTTGGAAATGTAAATTTTATCTTTCTTCAGGGTCTAACATTTAGTTAGGGAGCAATCCTATTTCTATGGAAAAACATCTTGAAAACAGGAAAATGGATGTATCAGAACACTTCCAAGATTTCAAATAATCCTTTCTTCCTGTCAGATTCAAATGTAATTGGTTGTTTTGTAGAGCTTTACAGGCCTTAGAGATCTGTTTCACCTTCAAATTGCTCATTATATCCACACCTCTTTTTATGTAACGTGTTTTTCAAATCAAGTTGGTTCTTTCTTTGGGAAATACCTTTGGGAATACTCTTGCCTTTATGTGAAATTTGTAGATCTGTTATGAATTTATACTTAAACATACTTCTGTTTAGAGACTAGCAGGAATAGTGCTTCCTTTGCATTTGATAACATAACTTACTTGATAACATACCCTGGCTTGCATATAGTGATCAACCACATGTGAGGCAGCAGTTGGTGACTGTCTGTCCAACTGTACCTTGGGGACATGTATGAGCAAGTTCATGTCATGCAGATGGAAACTAAGGGTACACTGTTGCTACACTAAGGGATAAAGCAACAAGCTTTTCTTTTCAGAACGATTATGGTAAGCAAGTGATCCTCACTAGGTGTCCATAATTATACATACTTATTGATATAGGTGCACAGAACTGGTGAGAAGCCCAAATTTCTACAACAAATTCTGATTAAGCTACAAAATGAATGTTTTCACTTTGTTTTCCAAATTAGCAACCAGATGAGGGTTTTGGGGTTTTTTTTATTCATTCCCATGACGGAAAATCACTGAAAACTACCATGTTTTGTTAAATAAATTATTTATCATTATTGACTTTGAATTAAAAAAGAAATTAATAATGTGCTGATGATATTTGCTGATCCACTAGGGTTATGAGGCATTATTGCTACCAAAGAAGATAGGTATGAGAACAACCTGATGATTATACTGAAGTAGGAAAAATCAGATGTAGTCTTGCAGCACAAAATGACTTAAGGAATAACAACAAGAAATTTTGGTATCATCTCAAAGAACATTTTTTGTAAAAAACTAAGATAGTTATTATTTGACTGGAGGATGACTATGAATTTCTACTATAACTTAGCTGAGAAGAAGGTTAATGTCACTTGTATCAACAGAAGTCCAATAGATTAGAAATGGTAATAACTCTACAAGGTACTCCACAGATGATGATCTTTAATGTTAGATTTGAATGAAACAGAAGGATGGGGAAAGTCATAAAAGGAGGAGTAAGAGAATGGAAGCCATTATCTATCAAGTCAATTGCAGTAGTTTCACTAGTGCTATAAAACTAGCTTTGTTATAAAACAAAGCTGGAGAGGAAGTACAGTTACCGCCGGCAAATTCTCAGGAAATAAGTGTTACAGAGAAAAATACTGTGTTTAAAGGATAACTTAATGGCTTATAGTATTGCTGGGTCAGTAGTTTATCATACTGCTAAACCTCATTTTAAATTTATACTTGATTTTACATAGAAAAAAAGACTTTTTTTTAATTCCTTACTATAACCCAGACCACCACTGCATATTTTGAAGCAGAGAATGTAATAACTCACAGGCATGAATAGCAGTGTTTTCTACAAAGAACTTTGGGATTTTTAGTCACTGTAAATACTGGAGAACCTCAGCCGTAAAATGGTGCCTATGTGAGAAAGAGCACAGCACCCTCCTAGAGTTTGTCAGATCATTCAGTTATTGATTTATCTATATTGGCTTCTGTAAGAAAGAGCCCTGTGCTGTGTCGTGGATGAATTCAGCACACAGCTGAATTCTACTATGTGCTTCCCACCATCTTTCTGAAATAGCCCATATAGCTCCAGACAAGCTCAGGAACAGAATTTTCCCCAGATGCACGTTCAAGTTATGCTGTTTGGCAAGGTCCTTGCTACAAGTCTTGGTACAGTGGGAATGGTGGAGATTGAGTCTCTTGGGGAAGTAAAAGTGTATTAGTACTGAGGAATGTTCCACTGTTACGTACAAGCAGTGAAAAATTTACATTATTTTCAGTCTGTCCTAGTTAAACTGATGTCCATGTTTCTCTTCAGAGCAGCAGAAAGACTAATAGTATAAAATCATACACGTACTCAGTCAAATATTGTAGACAGCACAATTGCTTTGTTTTTATACCCTAATGGAGTCCCAAATCCATTGCATCTGAGACTTCAAATAGGGTTTGCTAGTTTTCTAGGGGTTGGCATAAATTGAATATTGGTCACAACTAAAGTAAGCTCATCATCTAATAGATGCTGTAGATATATACATTTTCACAAAAACAGCTTGAATATGTTCTCCAGTATCTCCTTTGACAGCAATGAAAGCATCCCTGGGGTCCTAATATCTTGAGGTCACTTTGAAATTTTATTAGGCTTTCCTGGTCCTCTCATTTTGTAAACAAATATGGCTAGTGTTAAAGGAGCACCAGAGGAAATCTAAACTTAGTAAAGTGCTGAAAAATGCTTGCTTTTTGGAGTCTGGTTTTTTTCACAAGGGTCTGCAAACCTTGCAAATCGCCTAAAAGTGATTGCATAACAGCTGTGAATAAGGCTTCTTTTTCATTTAAATGTTTCCATCTGAAAATGAGTTTACTGAAAAGAAAGCTCTTGTAGGAATCTAGTATTTTTGACGAAACTTAAAGCAGGAGGAGTTCTGAAACCTTGGATGGGATCCATGGCTAAAAGCACTTCTAGCATGACCAGTGTTCTGGTAGATGAAACAATGATTTGGGACACAAGAAACAGGGGTTTGAGTTCTCTGCTGTTTCCTACTGGGAATCCGGGACTAGGCTTCAACTGGGATGGTTCATCTGCTGTTAAAGTATAGCTTTGTTCATTGCAGTGAGCAGGTGAAACTTGTTTATCCTCATCCCATGGGAGACTGTTAAACACTGAGGACAACAATTTCTGTCCCTGTTATTACTTATTCATAAAAAATAGGACTATTACATCAGGAGGCAATGGAAAGTAACAGCTGTGGCTAAATCTTCAGATGAGTTTAGTCTAGGATTAAAAGCTTTGTTGTCCTGAGTAGGAGGTTTAAGATTACACATTCTGTGTGGTCATTGTAGGCCTCATGTTGGTGCTACAGAGAGCAGAACTAGCCAGCAAACAGTTATGTACTTGAAATATCAGAAATTAGAGCATATGATGCTGTGACTAGTGCTGTTTTTTGGAAACAATATAGCTATTTAAAATGAGATATTAATCACACAAAATCAATCTCTGATATGATTAAATTAGGAGAATGTTTTAATCTATTGCAGTTCCTCTCTTTTGCATTTGATGTATATAGAAGAGAAATCTAAGAATGAGGTTGTGGACTGACTTGCAAGGAAGGGCATGAAATATTATGACCTTCTTGTGTGGTTTCATTCAAGGCTGAGATGCACAATATTCAGTTAAAGGGGTCAGTCCTGCATGTTCTGTCTGTTGAAATCAAAGTTAGTTATTTGGAAGAGAAAGCATTATATTTATTTTTAATGCATTGCAGATAGTTTTGATAGAAAACTAACAGCATTCTTGAATGTGTATTTATTAATTTTACATTGAATTATTAATCAAAGCATTTAAAGGCAACAACTAATAGAAACCAAATTCTTAAGCACATTTAGGGCAGAAAAATTCAATCAACGAAGTTGCAGCAGCATTTCAGTTGTTTTAAAAGTTTTCCCTCCACCACCCCTTCATGAACTTCCTTAATGGCTAGAATGGAGTATCTTTCAGGCAAGTTTGTCCTGATTTTTTCTACATGTTCTTTCTAAGTTTTATTCTATTCAGAAGGTGAAATTCACATCCTATTTGAAGGAACTTGTGTTTTCCAGTGCTGAAAAAAAAGATTTTTGATATTGGAGGGAAGGAGGAGGAAAGTGGGAAAAGAATACTGACTAGGGAAATAGAAGCCAGAATTGTAGAATCATGAAATAATTTAGGTTGGAAAGACCTTTACAATAGGTGAGTCCCACCATTAACCTGGCACTGACAAGCCCACCAATAAGTCATGTCCCAAAGTGCAACACCTGCACATGTTTTAAGTACCTCCAGGGTTACTCAAACACTGTCTTGGACAGTGTGCTGCAGTGCTTGACAATCCTCTTGAGGAAGACGTTTTTCCTAATATCCAGTCTAAACCTCTCGTGTCTTAAGGCTATTTGCTCTCATATGGTCACTTGTTACTTGGGAGAAGAGAGTGATCCCCCACCTCACTGCAGCCTTCTTTCAGGTCATTCTAGGGAGCAGTAAGGTCTCCCCTCAGCCTTCTTTTCTCCAAGCTTAACAATCCAGAGTGTGAGTGACAACACTGCTTTGTGTGAGTGACATACTGTATGACCTTGTGTAAAACAACTTTCAATTTCTCCTAACTGTGTATGAAACAAGCTCTAGCTGATTTAGTCAAGGAAAAAAAGTGTAATATAACAAGAAAATAATATTGAGATGGTATTAGTTATACTCATCTGAGATGAGTTTTGTGCAAAAGAAGGAATAACACCAGGAATGACACCTCTTAGAACTGTATTTTTTGCATAGGTTCTTCAAGAAAAAAGTCTAAGTGATAACACTTCCTGTCAGTCTTCTGCTAATAAGTTGTGAATTTATTGGCAAATTTTAATCAAAATTAGCATGTAGATAGATATCTCAGAGGTGTTGAATTCCTAAAACAAGTATTAAAAAACATGGCTAATTAAAGAAGACAAACCCTGTTAATGGCCCCACTGAGAGTGGCAGAGAAAACTCAGCCATTATCCATTGAGTTTAGCAAGAGCCTGTCAGGCAAACAGCACACACATAGACACATCACACAACCAAAGAGTATGCAAGGGTTTGGACAAACTCATGCTTGCCTGGCCCAAATGAGAAAAGTCAATGAAGTTTGGAGCAAATGGGCAATTTTTTCTGCCAGGAGTTGGGGTAAAGGATCGCCAAGTACACTATGGAGGAATAATGCAAAGATAGGGAGGAGCAGGTGGTCTTTTGCAGGTAGCTGTTACTGCAGGTATCTGGGGAACCCTGACAGATCTAATGGGAGTACAACAGGAAACATGGGGTGAGTTGAGCTTCATGTCATGGCAGTAGAAGAGGCAGAAGACATCTGGTATAAATCTCTTGGCACCCTGATTTTACTAGTTCTCCAGCCTAAGGAGCCGTTTGTTTCCTTTCATTTGGGGGGTGTGGTGTGTGCTTGTGCACTGCTCTTCCTTTAGGTAGAGCTGAATCTGGTAGAGGTTTAGTGCTTGCATCTTTGCATAATGGTTCTCACCCCAAAGATAGATTTGGATTGTAAAAGTTTAATTTGAAATATTGTGTGCATTTGAAGACTCCATTATTGAGAAAGAACATAATTGTTAGGTTCAATTTGACTCTGTTTTGCTTGTCACATTCAAATTTTATTTAAAAGTTGTAAATTAGAGATTTGTGCTATGTTAGAGACCTTTCAAAAGAATCGGAAATATCCATATTCAAGAACCTCGTGTTCTTTGGATACTGATCAACATGTCTGTTTTTCCTTTGTGTCTCTTACTAGTTGAAGTAAAAGAAGTAAAAGGATATGTCATGCTACCTTTATTTTCTATTTTTTTAGTCATTGGGGCTCTGCTTAATTTATCATTTCTTGTTTTTTTTTATTCCACACCTGAAGTCTTGACTGAAGCTGATTAAATCTTTCCATTTCTCCCCAAGAAGTAAGATGTTTCAGTTTTGATGACAGTTACATAAAATCTTGGATAGAATTTTAGCAAAACAGGTATGAATTAGTGTATGCACAAGGCATGGGAGATAAGTGATCAAGTCCTTCATCTCATCAAAAAACAAAAGAGATCAAAACTTCAAATGCTTTCAGTATGTAAATTTGTTGTTTTTCTGCCAACCTTACCAATATTCCATATGAATAAGCTTGTTATTTGAAGACAATGAGTTGGTTTCAGTAAGATGGTCTAGAACAATTAAAAAATAATAAACTGAAGAAAATATACATCACTTAGTGACCTTAGCCTTTCAAAATGCTGTATTTGTTTTCAAAATGCCTTTTATCCCTACCTGAATTGCTTCAAGGGGAAAAAAAGCAACAATGGTAGACTATTGTGGATGTTGTGAAGAAATGAGATTGCAGCGTAGGATGGAGAGACAGGAATGAGACTGATGGGTCTCCTGGCCTGTCTTATGAAGTAATTCCCAGGAAAGTGGATCACAGGCTAATTTCTAACCTGCTTTTGGAGGCTTCCAAGGAGATGGGAGATGGTGATCACTCCCAAAAGACAAAGTTCTGCTCAGTTCTCATGTGTATCTCTGAGGGAAAGCCACCCTTCCAGGGGGCATGTGAAATGATTGATATGAATCTAAAGGTACCTGCTGGAGCTTTGCATGTTCATTATGCCCACTTTCTGCTTTCATAACTGACTCAGACCTCAAAACTTGAAAGACTCCTGAAATTGCAGTTCTTCTCAAAATGTGACTTTGTTTAAAAAGAAAAAAGGTGTGATAGGTTGTCATGTTTCTTTCTATATAACTTCAGATCAAATATATTTAGATTACAGATATTTTTGCTGTCAACCTTGCAGATTAGCAAAGAAAGACAAGCCTAATTCTTTCCTACTTTGTGCATCATCACCAATAATATTCTGCGGGATAGATTTGACTCCCAATGAAACTTATGCAAGCCCATGATTTTACAGTACCATAATCTTCCAGATCTGACTCTTCAATGGAAACTTATAAATTTATATATATCCCCAAAATGAACCAGGCTGACTTTGATCAATACATTTTTTCCTCATTGATAGAAAGAAGAAATGAAATTTAAAGCAGCACCTAAGACAATTAGTTATAACAAAGTTGTGTAGCTAGTGTTCATGTTGATAGAGTTATTTTTATGGGCTACTTTGTGGAGGTGAAAGCATAAAGGTTTGTGAATCTTTCAAGTATATCTGAGGCAATTACAAGTTTTTAGTGGAAATTAGCTGTAACTCAGTGATTTTAGGGAGGATTTTACTCAAAGTTTTAGGTTTAATTAAACTGGCAAAAAAACTAAAAAAAAAACCCCAGAAAAACCTGACCAACCCCCAAAACCCACAAATGCTCACAGCAAAATGGATACGTGTTCATTTTAGATGTGTACTTTTGGGTCAGAAATTCTGCAATTCTTACTCTGCTCTTGTCCCCCGACTGGGTGTCCTGTGGCTTCCTGAATTAGTTACAACAAAGCAAAACCACAGTAGAATCCAGTGAAGGAAAAGAATAAATATATCCTCATGCAAAGGTATTCCAGAATATCTTTTTTTCTGCTGCTATATTATATGTAATTTCTGTGCATAGATAAATGGTAGATTTTAAAGAGATCTGACCTTCTAGTGACTAAGTGCTCCTTCTCTCCTAACTGATGGTGTAAGAGGTAGTCAGGTTACTTAATTATTCAAAGCAGAAAAAGCAATGCAGGAGGAAATTTCAACACATTTAGAAATACAGAGATGATATACCATTTATACTTTACTTTATAACACACTTTTATGGTGATATATATGCTTTTACCTTTGCATTTAAAGTGGAGTTTTCTCAAACTGAGATCTATGTTCTTTTAGGCTACAAGTCTCATCAGCAGTTTTTTCTCCAGTGTACAATCTCTGAATTTTGGATTAATAGAGAGGTTTGCTGTGTTTTACATGCTTCCTGCTGTGGGACTCCAACCAGATGCATTCCCTCCCTCCTGTTATTGGTTATCAGAATGCAAAGCGTTTGTTTCTATGTTGCAGGGAAATGGGTTAATCTTATGGGAGCTTTTTCATTGTATTTTGTGAGGTAGCTGTTGTTCTATCTATAAAAAATAATGTAGCTATGGAAAAAATATAAAGAATGAGTAAAATGCTTGTGGAGGCTATAAGAAGAGATATATACAGAATGGTTTGAATATAAATTGCATGTTAATGCCACTATTCTGATGGTAAATTAATAATCACTTTTTCTTGAGTGTATTTGATTTAGCTAATGCTCCTGGGCTACAGCTCTATTTCCCAGAAGATTCATGTGAATGAGTGGCAATTATTTGTGTATAAAATACCACATTTTCTCTTCCATGGGAAATTTCAAAATTTAAGCAGAAAATAATTTCAAGTCGGAATATACATTCAACATTTTTTGAACTAAAATTTAAAATATAACAATCACCTTAATGGTATTGAAGCACTTTGATTAATTTCATTTTCATTTCTATATTTTATTGTCTCACCAACTATAATGTATATATTATTTTTACATATGCAATTAATAGTTTAGTGTGAGAAAAAGTACATTAATTGCTGTATTTAACGTCTGAAGTGGAAAGCTTTGATAATGTTCTGTCAAAAATTTAGTTGTTATCAGCATGCGGCAAAACATTGCGATTTTGTTAGTTATTTTTATGCAAGAGAGAACTTCTCTGCCATTATGGAGGGTTTTTTTGGATTTTGGGGAGCTGGGTTTTGATGAGAGTTTTTTAAGCTTTAAAAGATACCAAAAGAAAGACTTACTGTAAGTAACAGAAGTGCAGCAAAAATTAAATCAGAAAGACAGGAGACCATTTGATGATGGCTATTCCCTTGTTTTTCCTTAGTACTGGACATGTCAAAACCAGAAATAAGAGCTCACCTCTTTCTGTGGCCTCCCCCATCCCTCCCAGCTGCCTGTGATACCTCGAAGTGAGGGAATTGTGCTCCAGCATAACCAGTACCTATTTCTGGGCTTTGCTCTGTGTGCCTAAGGCAGTGCTCAGGCCTCAGTTTGGGTGCTGCTGTGGGATTTGCCATGGAAGGCTCATTAGGGAAGCACTTTTCCCTAACTAGTTAAGCTCTCTGGAGACAAAGGCAGTCTCATGTACGGCACAGAGAACAGAATGTCTTTATAAAGTCATGCCACTTCATGCTCTTCTTCAGGGAAGCTGCTAATGGGCACTTCCATATATGCAAGAATTTGGCTTAGGCTAAAGAGTCTCTAATTATACTTCAGAAACAAAGCTAAGAAACTCAGAGAGTTCAAAATAACTCTCTTGAAATTCAGAAAACATTGAATCTCTGGAAACCGTCCCTGGGATGGCTATTTGTGTTTCTCAAGGGGATGAAATGAGAGAAGAGTCAAGTCTGATTTTTTTCAGTATTCAAGTTTGTGGCTTCTTTAAAGGTTATCACCAAATTTGAAATTGCTTTGTGTTTTTATGGGAGCTAAGCCCATCTGGACAAAAATCCAATTGTAGGCTGAAATCAGGAGAGTTAAGACACAGTTACATGAATTGTCCTGTGTGTCTGGCTATGTTTGTATAAATTGATCTTATCTGATACTCAGCAAGTCAAAATGTATAAAATTCAGTGATAGATGCCAGAACAAAGGGAAGAGGATAAGAATGATTCTTCTCACTTGAAGAGGTATTTTAATTTTACATCCTTTCTAAAAACAAACATTCACTAGTAAGAAATCCAGCTCTCATTGTTTTAGCTTCCTTTGTATTGTTCTTGTTCATCTTTGGAAGTAATTTTCCACTCAAATTTGGCCTTTTATTTGGTGCCTTTGTAGGATGTCTAAAAATACATTTTTAGAATATTCTCAGTAAATCTACTGCTTCTCTATGTCACTGTTTCAAAGCTCCCTGTGCATAGAGATGTTATTCCAGTTTCTCAAATCTACCATGCTACTGTTAAGTGCTTATTTTGACATTTTTCATTTCCCATTGATTCCTAATGTATGTTGACAAATACATATTGTGTATTGAAACATCAGGGGAAAAAAAAAAAAGGAAAAATGAGATAATCATTATGCTCATAGTGCAATTGAGTGCTGTGTCTTTCTAAACACAGGATCACATGCAGCATGGAATTTAAGGGGGAATATTTTCTGGGCCGAGTGCTTGAGGTAGAGAGGATTGAATATTTTGACCAGATTTTACTGCTACTGAAATATACAGATTTTGCAACATCCAAGATGTTTTAGAAATTGCCTTTTTTGTTGCCAAGTTGCTCATTTGAGAGAACAATGTTGAAAAACATTGTTTCATTTTACAAATGTTTCATATTACCAGTGAAACAAATGTTTCATTTTGACATCTTAAGCATTGAAAGTTTATACTATTTTAATCTGAAGTTACTTTCCATTTCATAATTCCTTTTTGATTTACATTACATTTTGTTTTCCGTTTACAAAAAGAGAAGAAGAGAACAATATTTCCTAATAGAAAGAGTTCATGTTTTGGGTTTTTTGTTAGGATTTTTTTTTTCCTTACTTGAAATGAGAAAACTTGAAAACTTTGAAAACTTGAAAAAAACTAAGTAAAATTCCTTTTCTTGGTTTTTTGGTGGGTTTGGGTTCTTTTTTGGTTTGTTTGGTTGGTTTTTTGTTGTTTTTTTTTTTTTAGTTAATCCGAAGGAATTGTTTATTTTGAACATTGAAATAGATTCAGACTTGCTATTTCGTTTGTTGTCTAGATTTTCCTGTGAAAGGAGTCAGCTGGACAAGCAGTTTGGCTCAACCCTCCTGTATTTCTGCCATGGGCTTATCCCTTGAAACCCTGCAAGGAATAGTTCTGGGGAATCCAGTAGCACAATCCCATACAGATCTTGGAGTCAATAACTGTAAAACACAACTGGTTACAATCAGACTTGATTTTTGATATTTTAGTTTACAAGGACTCTCACAGCTTTCTCTCCTCTAAAATATTTGCTCCTGGGAAAAAAGGTGTTGCAGATCTATCTTTCCATGTGGCCTGGAGTGACCCATGGTTAGATTTGGAGGGGTTTTTTGGCCATGTATCCATGTAACGACCACAAACAAGCAGAGAAGGCCATTGTTTTTCTTCTTAGCAATTTCTATTGAAAAAATTTTCACTGCAACAGCCTTTCTTTGCTCAGTAAAGAGGTTTTACAACATTTGCTTTCATAAACCGTGTTGCGTTGAGATGTGGCATGTCTTGTATTCCCATCATGTCTTCAGTAGGAGAATGCCAAAGCATATGTTTGGTTGCATAATATTCTAGATTACATCTTCTCTTATTTTATAGGGTCCATATGCAAATGGAAGGTTTAGGGATGGAAATAAAGTCTGTTTTTTCCCCATCCCTTAAATACAGGACAGTTTCTACACAGGTGATGTAAACCAGCAGAGTTGCCATGCTTTTTGACTCTGCTGATGCAGAGATTTAAAAAGGATTTAGTCTTTTATCTGTCAGTTACTTTGAATATTCAGAACAGTTTATCTCCCTTCCTGCTTTTTAGTCTCATGTTTTCATTGATTTGGAATATCTTCCCACTGTCATGTTTTGGGGTTTTTTGTTGCTTAGAAAAATGTGCTAATTTTAAAAGGTGATCAAAGCCCGTGGTATAGAAACAGCCCATAACTGCCGAGATCTTGAGGGAGTTTTATTATTATTTTGCCTGTTACATATGAACATCTAGGGAAAAAAACCCAAAACCTGGCACCTTTATTTTTAGGCCTGGCTAATTCTCAGTCTTCTCTTAGTCGCGGGCTACCTGGCAACAGGCGATTGCCATGACAACAGTGCTGCTGAGCCGGGCTCAGCCTGACTCTGCTGTCTGGGTCGGTCGGAGAGATGCAGACCTGTTATGACCACTGAAGGGCACAGAGCCACGGGCTGCTGGCTCACTTGAGACACTGCCATGTTGCCAAGGGCCTCCTGTGTGCTCTAGAGGTGGAAGGAGAGGGAAGAAAGGAATTTGTTGCCTGCAGTTCAGGTTTTCGTTGGAAAATAGAGAGCTAGTCCTGTTGAATTAATCTCGTTTTTTCAGTCATTATCCAGACCCTTGAAGCGCTCGTGATCTTTGTTCAGTTCACAACTGCAATTGCATTGATACCTCTTTGTGTTTCTTACTTTGCTTACTGATAAAGCTTTTCCTTTAACTCTTCATGAACTTTTCTCTCAGCCAGAGGCACCCAGCCCATGTTGCTACAGCATCTGATTACTGAATGTAATGGTTGGTTCATGCCCAGCATTGAACCTTCTTCAAGACACTGGTGGTAGTTTTGTCACTGATGCCAGTTTTGTGGGGGACTTTATCTGAAGTTGTAAGTCAGAGCAGAATTTTGCTCATTTAATGCAATGAGGTGAAACTAGCACAGCAGGAGAAACCTATTCATCCTTTTGTAAATTAATGCAATATGTAATGCTAGTTCAGATGTTAGGGGTTTTATTATTGTTTGTGTTAATTCCACTCATCACTCACAACATAAAATTTAGGGTTTTCTGGTTTATGGGACCTTTGCATGAAAGCTTGGCAGAGAAAGTTGTTGGACAGAGACTGTTTTCTCCCCTGAATGTTAGGACACACTGCTAGCTTTGCCAACAGCTTTGAGTTGGTTTTAACTCAGTGGAATATGGCTTGGGCCTGACTGCTCTTGTTCACAGGGTGGATACGAATTAGAAATGATGGACACCTTTGCATTAGAAAATGTTTATATTTAAATTTTTCTCAGTGTGAATGCCCTCAAACTGGTAATCAGAAGCTGAATTTCCCTTGGTTTTCAAAAGATCTGAACCTACTAAACGTTGTATGTCAAAACTAAAACAATGTTATCTACAGAAAAGCAGACTTTTTTCCCCCCTGAAAAGTTTGCTCATTTCAAAATTTGGTTTTCCTAGCAGAAGTTTCTGTGAGGCCCAAAAGGCTACTCTAAGCTGTCCTCGTTTGAACATAATACTTGGTTTGTCATTCTTTCTGGGTTGATATCCATGTAAACAAAGGGATCAATAAACAGTGTGTCATGAAGGTCTTTGATGTCACTGTCTTTTTGAATGTGTAAGGCAGCTATGAACAGTATTCCTTAGAGCAAAGGAGGCAGCCTGTCTCGTGTATTAGTGGTCAAACACAGCAGGTACAAAATGGCATAGTGCAGAGCCAGCACAAACGTGGATCTGGGACATCAGGCACCCTCCAAAAACATTTGTGAGGGTGAATTCCTCCCAGGGCCTGCTTTCAGAACTCAGTGAGAGTCTTTGCCTTGTACTCATGAAGTGACTGGTGCCAGCATCTCTTGGGTTCTGCTGGGTTTTTCCACCAGCATATTCAAATATTCACCGTCTTACCAGGGGAAGAAGCTTGCCATTTGATATACTGCACTTGGCAGGTATGTCACTAATGTTTGCCTTTGAATTTCTCATTTTGAATCTGGATTGGGGGGGGGGATTTTTTTTTTTTTCATTGTTTGCATTTTAATGTCTTAGATTTTCTAAATGTTACTATATATTAGGTTCAGTAATGCCCCTTTGAAGGTTTTGATAATGTAGATGTGAAATGTTTTTTATTTTTACCCAACAATACTCAAATATGCACTATTAAACCCCAGATATGCTCGCTGTCATGTCACTTTGAGGGCCTGTAGTTGCCCTAAGAGCACTGATTGCTCATTTCCCTTATCTGTCAGAGGAACAGAATACTCTGTGACTGGTCTGGTATTTTAGTAGCTGTCATCTCATGCCTCTGTTAGCAGTAGTAAAATACCAAGCTAATGCTCGATTCTGTACTTTTGATCTTGACTGAAATTTCTTAGTTAGTGTAGACTAGAGAAGTAATGAATTTGTAGGATACCTGTCTTTATTTAGAAGATGTTGAGGGGAATTTGAATGTTCACGTATATATGTTGCAAGAAATTACAAGATCTAATATTTTTGTCATTCATGGCTAAAATGCTGTATCATGTTGCATGTAAAATATGTTGATTACATGCATCTTTGAAGCAGCTGCATTTAGTAATTTGGATTGAGTTAAAAAAAAATCACTATAAAGCTACAGACAAAACTTTGATTGATACTTGCTGATTGAGGATATTATGTTTTGCATCAGTGGGAATTATACTAGTGTCTTGGTGGACTCTATATTGTTGAACTCCAGGAATTAAATGGTTTTCTTAATCAAGAAAAGTGACCTACTTATGCGAGATTACTTTTTAAATAAAATCTGTGAAAGCACGGAGTTACTGTAAATTCCTTAGCTATGTGAGATAACAATCACTATAATCTCATTCAATCAGTAATTGACCTTTACACTGAGTCTAGATTTCACTGATAGATTGCTGAGGTTCCTGTCTAAAGATTGGTGGAAGTCATAATAAATAGAAATTTTGAAAGAATTTAATTAGTGCAAAAGACTTAAAAGGGTTCGATCAAATATTTATATAGAGATTCTTTTTCTTTTTGATCCAAAATTTACAATACAGTTTGGAGCTTCTGGGTGGCATTTGAAATCTTTGGTAATAATTTTACAGTTTGTTGATCCTATTCAGGCCACTGGAAATGTTAAGTGTATCTTATGTTAAAGACTTATTTTACTCAATACCTTCAACAGTCTTATTTTAACACTTTAAAGCCAAGCTTATGATTTTTGCTGCCTCTACTTCAATTTCAGGGCTTCAGTATTCAGCCTAAGCCCATAACACAAAGCTTGGGAACATTGTGAGTCTTTTTGGTATCTGTGGAGGTTGTCACTGGAAGTCTCAGACAAACTTTGTAGTGAAAAATAAATATCTTTGTTACTATTAAGAGTGAGGAAGCTATCAGAAAGGATATAGAAACAAAAGAGAAACCCCATGTCATTCAAATGCTCTTCCAGGATAAGGATTCAGCAGCACTGGGCTGCATTGTGTTCATAGTGATAAGACAGAAGATGACTGACACCTTTGGAAGATAGGGAGGAAAGGATAGGTTGCTGTGAGATTGTAAGGCAAAAATCTTTTAAAATTAAGATTATTCATACAGCCATCATTATTTTAGCACTCTCTGTTTTGGGGAGAGACTTTATGAATGTTCATGTGGCTTTTTTCCCCTGGATGTAATTACCCTGCTGACACAGTGAACACTTTATTCTCTCAATAATATAATCTGTCCAACAAGCTGTCGGCAGGATGGAAGATGCTTTAGAATACATCCAAGCTACAACTCTTTCTGCAGTCATAGCATTGTTGCAGGTGGTTGCTTGTAGTCCATCATTCCTTTGGAATAAAAGCCTTAAAAATGTATAGAAAAATACAGCTATTACAAATAGGACTATTGTTGAGGGGAAGGACTGTGTTGTCCTGGTAGGCTTTTAGAAATATATCCAGAATTGTAATTGCAGCTGAACCACAGTTTGTTCTCTGTTGGTACCTCAGTTCCTTAAACTGGATGCTTGAAAAATAGGAAATGCTGCTTCTCTCTCCTTTCTGTAGTTTTGGCAGCACCTTTCTCTGAGGAGTTTCCCCTGCTAGTCACATACATCTTCCTACCAGTTCTTTCTGAATTCTGCTTTGTCCTACTCTGCCTCCCTTACCCTGAAGCTTCTTGCCACAGCTGTGGTATAAATACACCTTGCAAATATACAGCCCTTCAACCCTGTGAGGAGCACTTAGGAGAGGATAAGGGTATGGGAGAGTTTGGGGCAGAAACAGAACCTGAGGTGCATTCCAGTAGCAGCTCTGGGGAGTGTACTAATAGTTTTCTTTAACTATCTAACAATTGCCTGTAAGCAACAACAGCAGAAAACAAGATTTTATTGGGATTGATCTTTTTTGTTCTGAATACATTAAAGTCACTGAGTGTGTAACTTGCCTGAAGAGAGCCAGCAGGATGATTCACAGTGCTAAAAAGAGGAATAAATACTGAAATTCTTTAGGAGAATACGTCTATGCAACTCTTCATTGTAAATTACAATTACAGAGGAGAGCCTGAATCCTTTTATTTTTAACTGTGAAGGGTTGACAGTGTGTTATGTAACTTCAAAATATTGCCCTCACACTTTCCTTGAACATCTTACTTAAAATCCAGGAAGAAAAGCATATAAAAAAAAGAAGTGCTTTGTGCTGTGTGCCCTGTAAGCATCATCTGGCTGGGCTGCATATGCAATGCTGTATACTGTTGCTATCACAGATGCATTTTTGCATTCAAAAATTTCCCTTTTCACAAGATGAAAAGATACTTTCTTAATGTTGATTACAGTGTATTAAGACATTAATGCTCAGATCCTTTCAGTGCATTAGAGAGAGCATCGACATTCTATTTTCTTGTCAGATGACATAATCATTTATCTAAAATTGCATTACCTTCAGAGAAAACAGGGAAGAATATGGGATCAAGCTTTGACAATCAAGGCTTACTTTAGATAATGCAGTTAACCACTTGAAATAGCAGAGTGAGACGTCTGAGCTATTGCCACACAGTAAACCAGCAGAAGATGGTCAATGCTTTGACTTGTTCTGCAACACTGCATGTCTATTTTAAGACTAAACCTAAAGAAAAGGTCAATCTACTTGAGATAAATTTTCAAGTTGACTTTGCATTAATAGGTGAGAGAGATGAGAAGCTCTTGAGGAAAAACAAGAACACTGTATTTTCATGACTGTTTTTATTTTTTAGAGCGCCACGTATGTTTGTGGCACTCTACAGACAAATAAAACAACAGGTCCTGACACTGAGGAATTAAGACTAGAGTGAAATGTTACACAGAGGGATGACAATAATCACAAGGAGATTAGAAGAAAATGTTTTCACAGGACTGAAATATCTTGAAATATTATTGCACACATTTTGATATCTATATAAAAATGTCAAAGCAAAGCTATGCTTAATACTCTAAAATCTTAACTGGTGTCCCAGAGTGGGGGTTGAGCTGAAGGTCATGATAAGGTCATGATAATGGAAAGATACCCGAAAAATTTAGAGGCATCAGGTGTCTGAAGATGGAAAAATGAGAGACAGGATCTGGGAGAAAACTGCAAGCAATAGGGAGGACATGGTAAGGAAGAAAAAAAAATGTTATTCACCAGCAAGTAAAAGTCAGGCTAACTATATGGTCCTGAAATTTTAGTTGTGGTTGCCATCCCAACCTATGGAGATATGCACTAGGCACCAAGATATATATATATGACTAGTCAAAGACCCCGTTCATTTCCAATCACCTATAAAAAGTGTCTGTTTTCTCTCCCATGTGCTTGTGAGCCAAGGTGTAGTGTATCTCAAGGTAATGGAAGTGACTGAGCTGCCAGCATAGGGAAGTAAAGAGCAGGAGATGGGAAAGACCTGGGTTCAACAGTCAATTGAGGGAGCCTTTAGACCATTTACGTTCTATGGAAATGAGCAAATTAAGCAAAGTGGGAGAATTTTGTAGTAACAGCCTACTTTGCTAATCAAATCACACAAATTTCAGAGCATGCTGGGTTGGGGAAAATGTCTGTTTTCTTTCAGACAACTCGTAATGAGGCTTTTCTCTGTGTGCTAGGGAGGTAAACATGCAGAATTTGGTTGGAGATGTTCAGTTGAGCCTTCTGTGATTTTTATGACTAAAATGATCTTGCTACTTTTCCTTGTGAAACAGAAGGACAGGGAATATTTTCCAAGATAGTTTTACCTGTTATGCAGGAGCTGAAATAAACTCTGTTCATAGAAAAGAAAATCTGCAGAGATCTGCTGTTTCTTAGAAATACTGTTTTGTATTTGATAACTTCAGTGTTGAATGTCTTAAAAGAGACTTCATGATGATGTGTAGTTTGCTTATTTTTTTTTAAAGTCCGAATGCATGAAGATCAAAGATTGGATTCAAGACATTTCTGAATTACTTTTAGAGTATTTGAGCTTAGACAAGAAAGAGAGTGGGGTTATCAGTTGATAGAATTTTGTGCCATTAAATTGTTAGTGTTTGTCATCTGCTTAGTGGTGCCTCTATACTGGAGATGTAGAATGGAGTAATGATTGCATGTTGCAGATAAAACTCTGAATTCAAGTGGACTATGAAAGGCTTTGGGGACTGGTTGTCAGATGTAGTTTAGTCAAAGTAAAGACATGCATCAGTTTTAAGGGGCTATAGTTAAGATATGTGATCTTTCAGACAGGAGTGCTGAACTGAAAATAAAAACATTGTTATGCATGTACTTTTCCCAAATGCATTTTTAACTCAGGAATCTTTTAATCTTGATTTTTTTTTGTTTGCCTGTTTTGTTTTTAATCAGTCTGTCTAGAGATGGTCCTGAAGATCTTGGGACTAGAACTATGTGTGTTGCTTCTTTGATAAGCTTAATTTTTTGAGTAAATAATTTTAGCTATTTAAAAACCTATTTAAGTAAAGTTAGCATGAAAAATGACAGCTAGAATGCATATTGTGTGCTGCCAAGGCTAAGAATAATAACAATCTACCAAATCTTTTTTATTATATTATAACAAAGATAATATCTAAGGACAGTCAGTCTCTTCCTCTTCCACATTTATAGGAAAATGCTCCTTTCCTGTCTCAATCCTGAATTCCTTAATCAGTTTTCATTTGATCATTATTTAAACAGACACTTTACTAACTTCACATTGACTGAAGAAAGAATGAATGAAAATGTGGGAACTTGTCCCTCGAGGCTTTTTCATGGTGATTTAATACAATGAAAGTATATTTTGTGATTAGAAGAGAATTCCATTGGAAGAGATGATGGGTTTTTGAAGTGCAAAAAGTACAGTTAGCTGCCACAGCGTCATTCTCAACAACAATTTGCATAATAATAAACAGTTTACGCTTCTATAGGTCCTTTCAGCCAAGAATCATGAAATGCTTTATGAAAAAGGCCACATGTTATTATCCTAACTTTACAGATAAGGAATTGAATTAAATACTACTTGAAGTGGAGGTGGAAGGTCTCAAATGAAGCAGACATATCCAAGTTCACAAATATACTTTCTTTTTAAACAGTGAGACCATCCTGCCAATCCCTGTGACACTTCTTTCTAGTACACAAACTTCAGCAGATTGCAGTGAGACTTTGCTAAACTAACAACCTTTTGGGCTTTATGGGTGGCTGGTCTTAATTAAGCAAATTTGCAATCCTTGCAGAAACTGAGATTTAGGTCTAGGTGGCAATTATAGTTTTTCACTGATGATGGGGCAGTTGTCAATGCTTTTGGATCACTGAATAGATTCACATGTGGCTGTTTGCTTGACCTCTGTATGTGAACTGGTTTTTTTTCCTTTTCTTTTTTCTTTTTTTTGTGTTCCCTTCCCTTTATTTTTACTTAGGAGTTTTTCAATGCATCTTTTGTGAGTTTCGTATCTTCATGCACAATCTAATTTAGTTAAATATTTCTGTCACTAATATCCACACAAGCGAAATTGCATAAATTGTATTTAAGAACAGCTGAATCTGAATCTGTCAGAAAAGTTAAATTCTTGCTGCACACTTCCACTGCCCTTCTAACTAATTGCACAGAACTGGACTGGAGTGGACATTTTCAGATTCAAGTTCATGGTTCAGTATTAGAGGCAGGTGCTCTAACTTCCTCAGCCAGCAAAAATTAGGAGTCAAAATTTAAGTCTAAACTCCACAATATTCCTTATTTACAGTCCATAGGAATGGAAGAGAGCTGATTAGCCTTCACTTCCTTCATCTTCACTCTTGGTTGGGCTGAAATCATATTATTTACCTTGGGTTTGCATTCTCCCAGTTCTCATTCTGTTGGTAGTTACTATTTTATCACCCTCAGTTCTTTCACATTTGTCTTCCTTGTCCATTTAACATCATCATATCTTTAAGACAGGGACTGCCACCTTATATAGAAATATGATCTTCGAAGTCATGGGAATTGAACTTCCATAAGCATTCTCAGTAGTAAAAAAGATAGAGCTTCAGGGAATATAATATTTCCTGCATCTTAGCTGATATAGAAAAGTATTATGCAGACTAAAATTTCTGCAAAACCTACTTAGGAAAACACTTAAGCATTTGTTTCAGTCTTTTTGTAGGACTGCTGCACAGGTTAATAGTTTTCTTAAATTAATAATCTTCTTAAGCACTATGTATCTGGAGCCTGAATTATATTCTGTTGCTGTGTGATTATTTTGTCAAATAAAACCTGCATTAAAATGCAGGTTTTCATTATTGTTTTTCATTGTTACTTGGCAAACTGCATAGAAAAGTCGCTGGAAAAATAAAAGCCAAAAGGACAGGTAAAATGGCATAATTGACAAACACTGAGAGCTCCACTAAAATTAAATCTCATTAACGTTGTTGTAAAACTGAACTGAGTGATCTCTCTCCTGATTTCCATTTTGCATAGAGAGAGAGTTGTCATGTACATTGGTAGCAGAGAAGAATCTCAGCCATGCAGTTTTAAGTATTTTCTTTATTAACCTTTGAGAAGGTCTGTTTGTTCTTGCTATTGTTCACTTGTACCCAGCAAAGGAATAATGAGGAAATCCCTTCTTAAAAAAAACAAACTTCTAGCAAGAATCTCTCTACATCCCTGTGAAGGCTTTTGAAGCTGTGGAGAAACTTTGTTCTGAAGCCAAACTGAGCTGTGTTTGACCAACACACAAGTAATGACTCTTTGCTATTACTTTTGCTATTAATTTTCTGAACTTTGAAAATTAATTGTATTGGCTGTAGGCAGGCTGCATGGTTAGCTAATCTGGGTTAGCAAATCTGATGAGTGACATAATATACAATGATACAATAGTGATTGTTTAGAAGTTTTGCCATCCAGCTGAATTGTGCCATGTAAACAAGGAGCTGGTGGTTTGAAATGTTAAAATAGATCAGTATATAAAAGATGAATCACACATCTGGATATCAATTGGATATACAGTTTATCACGCAGATTTCAATTCTGTGTATGCATGAATGTAAAATATAAAATATGTATGAGATATTCTTCCAGACTTGTAAACACAAATCACTTTGTCATTAGATCAGCATTGGCAGTCTGCATTCAACCTGTGAGAGCAACCTGTTCTCACATCAGATTAGGTTATTCTTAGTGAATTGATGGCAGCTGGGATTAGGCATTCTTTTTCATTTGTAGAAAACTGAAAAGAAACACTCATTCATCATGAGAGAGGATGGCTTCTGTGGATCTGTATTATTATATAAACCTACCAGAAATTAATTCACAAAGGATGCCTGCAGAATACTGCCACAGGAAATGAGGACCAAGGAGACTTTCTGCATGGTTCTGTCGAGTTAGGGGTGCCAGGAATCAAAACAACACACATATCTGCTTGTTTTCATGGGTACCAATAGAGAATCTGCTAAACAGACCCTTAGGTTTTAACATGATCTCTCTCAGCTTTTATTTATCTGTTGCTCTCCAGTTTACAGGTAGTGTATTGAATTCGCTGCTATGGTAACTCCAGATCTAAAGCCAGCAGAAATGTTTCTGTTTTAAAGATTTCCTTTTATCATTACCATTCTCTCCATATTTTTACCAAAGTCATATTCGGAAATTACAATAATGAATGAAGTAAAAATAAACTAAGTGAGAATTAACTAGGCCAAGAAACAGCTGGATAAATTAATCCAGGCTGAGGAAGGTGAGTTACAGAAACACTCACTATGTATCTCCAGTTGTGTGATGTTGTGACATTAGTGGAAAACAATTTAAGCAAAAAACTTTCGAAGGTCTGCAGTGAAAAAAATTACACTAAGAATCATATTTGCAGATCACAAGGGTGTCAGTAAGGCCTGTATGGCACAAGTACCAAATGGCAGGCTTACAGAATTGATTCAGAATGACCTTTATTAACACAGTGAGTTTTAAACTATGTTAGCACCTCCTTGTTTGGTTCCCTTTCCTAGGAAAATAAGTAAGCATAGATTACAGATCCCTTTGCAAAATATTTTCAATTTCAATTAAAAAAACCCCAAACTACTTCTTGAGGAGGGGGAAGAAGTTCCATCTCTCTGTTCTAACCTAATTCGTCCACAAGTAAAACTATTAAAAACTAGTAAAACTATTAAAACAAAAACTATTAAAACAAAAAATATACATAATGGCTCCCTGAAAGCTGATAAAAATGAGGGATGAAATAAGACAAAATAACACTAAAACACATTCCCTATGCAATTATATTTGAGGGGAGAACTGATTAAGAGGAATAATTCTCACAATGTATTTATTACTTCATAATTTAAAAATAGATGCTGATAAATTTAAACCTGCAATTTCCAGTACTGTAAGCTCAAATTAGCATGAAATTGAATTGTCTTTTTCCTGCCTCTATTTAGTTTGTATTCTCTACAAGATTCTCTTAGTCAGAAATAACCCCTGTGGCACAATGTTTTCCTTGCTGTTGTACAAGTCCTACCTCATTTCACAGTGAGGAGGAATTTGCTCTATTTCTTGTCTGGTACCAGAATGCTTGCTGGAGGCCATAAGCCAATTTTATTTTGGTTTTCTTCTTTTAATAAACTTTCTTTGATATATCTATGAATTTCAGATCAAGACAACTGTTCCCTAATCATGACAACTTCATTTATCTTTCTGCAAATCTTTATGGATTTTAATTTGATCTAGACTTCAGAAGCAATTAGTAGGAATGGGCAGAAAGACTGTCTCTTGTCCTATGAGGTGTTCCAGCATTTAAAATATTGACTCATTCTGTGGATGGACAACTCTTTCAAAGAAAAGAGCAGTTGGACAGGCACTCATTTAACATGTTAAGGTCTATAGTTGAGTGAAGCAAAGTTTTAAACCTCCTCCAATTAAAATAATAGTGAGTTATTTTTTACAAATTGAGCTTGACTGAGCCATTCTCCTTTTTTTCTCTATCCATCTTTTTTGATACAAGCATAGATGTTCATCTGAAGTTTTGACTTCAATTTCTCAACATAACTCTGGACAAAACCAGAAATACTTCATTGAAATATCTTTAGTCATCTTTCAGTGATATTATGGTTGAAACACCTTCACTCTGGCAACTGGCCTTGGACTTTCAACAGATTCTTTGTCTCCCAGAAGGTGCAGTTTTCTCTGTGTAATAGAGATCATAGCACCTGCCTGCCTCCTACAGAAATAGTGAGAGTGAACAAATTTATATTCATGCCTTGCCGGTGCTCTTCCTAAAAGTAAATGCTGCCTGAGAAGGAGAGTCCTGGCCTTGAAATTGGATTTAGTACTGTTATGGGCAAAACTTATCACTGAGCAAATGTGCCAACCCTCTATTTATCACTTACCCAGCTGTTTTGCTAAATTACAGCTCCTTTAAAATTACACTCTAATTCATCAATAATTCAGTACTGAATTCTTATGAAGAAAACACTAGATGCCATTTTGAATAGCTCCACTACCAAATGATAAGCTATTCAGAGAAAAGAGTGGGAATGCTGCTGAGATACCGTGTCTCTGTTCCTACGGGAAGTTCAGTTAACAGTAGAGAAAGCTACAACACAACAGGGCTCAGAAGATTGTTTCACAACAGAGCTTTGGTAGACACATAGCAGAATGACGGAAAGGGAAGGGGAAGCCTGTGGGGTAAATATATCGATGTGATCTTCTTGCAGCTTTGCAGGCTTATCTGGGTATTTAAAGCCCACACAAGAAAAGCAGATCAATGCATGAACTGGTGTATTGCGCATGAGCGCGGGATTGGCATCCCGCCACGCTCCGTGTACACTGCTATTAATCAGAGTGTGCTAAACAGATGTGTGTGTGATGGAAGCCAGGTTTAACCCTTTGGGGGCGACTGGCACAGCACCGAGTGCTGGTTCTGTGCACTTGTTTGCAGTTTTTTCCCGTCTACTGAGTGCGCCTGCTCATCCTGCAAAGTGCTGTAGAGAGGTGGTTGCAGCAGTATGTTTACTTTTTCAGTTTTGCTACGGCAGAGTCATTTTAGTACGATTTACTGATATCTCAGAAGCCTTGTCTTCTCTCCTGCTCACTTTTTCTACGTGTGTTTTACTGTGTGGCACAACTTTTCTATTGAAGTAGCTATACAGAGGCATAGATGTGCTAGATGTGTGCATTACTTCTGTAATAACAATGGGTGAGACAGTGCGTGTTAGAGCATGGCCAGATCAAATGGATTATATCATCACAAATTAATTAACTTGTGCAGTAGTTCATCTGTCTTCATTTTTGGTTTGCACCGAAGTTCTGATGGCTTTTAAGCTTAAATATGCTTTTGAAAATATCCCAATATGTTTTAAATTTTCTTCTAATGAAAAAACCTTTGTGAGATTATAAGAGGACTTTGATAAAAAATACTGTATGTTTGTAGCTCTAGCCTTTTGTATGATAGAAGATGAAGAAACCTTCTTGCAAAACAGTTTTCATGCAAAATATGTGAACCTGCAACACTGCAAAATCAGCCCCAATGTTGCTGCCCCACCTGTGGCTTGTGCAGGTCTGTGTCCTCCCACAGAAAACTTGAGATCTTTCAGAAGACAAATCTGTTTTCTTTTTCAGTTACAGTTGTGCTCACTCATCCACTTGGTCCTGGTGGTCTTCTGTCACACATGGTTTTTCTCCAAGCCCTCCCCTTAAGTCCCTGATTTTTTTAGATTTATCTACCTCCTTTTTTCTGGCTTCCCAGGGGATTTGCTTATTGTTACATTCCTTGAAGAGAACAGCCCTTAGAGTCCCTGGATTGGGTAACAGCTGCACTTCTTTTTCAGGAACCACATCGTAGCTCTGTAATGAGCCATTCTGTGCCGCTGCTATTTAGCTTTTGATGGGAAAAACTCACCTTTGCCTCAGAGTCTTGGGGCCATACCAGTGTTAACTGTGGTTATTCATATACAGTAATGTTTAAAAACAGCAGCCCCATCCTCCCATCATTTTGATACCAGCAGAATTGGAATAGGGCTCTTATATATAAAGTATTTTCTATTTCTCATTTTATTCTGTTTGTTTAAACAAGGAATCATTCATTTAAACATTAAAATTCAGTAATACTAGGTAAATAACATAGTATTAATATGCAAACAGATTAAAAACAAAGACAGCATCCTACTATCCCTCTCTCTCCTACACATTCACATGCTCAGAAGGGAAGCTGGGAAAGACACTGCATTAATAAACATAAGGCCAGAAGTAATCATTAAATAAATATAATTTTAAAATCCCCTTGATATTTAGAAAATGCTGAAGGCTTTTGTTTAATAAAAAATGGCTAGGAATACAAAATGAAATGGGTGCTTTAGAGTAATGAATTCCACTATCAAGAAATCAGCCCTGATAAAGCTCAAAGACCCACAGCTTCAGCAGGCAGCAGTGGAATCCCTGGAACAAGGATGGTGCCAAGTGAGTACACTTGGCTTTCTATGTTATAAAGGGTCTTTTCAGTTGGGATTTTAAAACTTAGCAAGATAATTTTCCAGGCAAAAATACCACTCTGAGCGCCCCATGGAAAGCAGTCAGGGCAGCATAAGTCTTTTGGCTCTTTGTGGAACAGAAGAGCAGACAGGCTAATCCAATCTGAACAAGCTGTGAGCTTGGGAGCTGCTCTGCTCGCACACAATAACAGCACCTCCAGCCACGTGGTGACCAAGGCGCACGTTGTGATGCAAAGTTGTCATGCAATAAGTAAGGGCACCACATATGCAAATTATGCAGCAGGAAAACCATTTGCAGTCATGTATTCACATCTCTTTCCAGGGAGAGTCAAAATTGATGTCAGGATTCAGCTCACTTGCTTTCAGCTTCTGTGAAATGTTGGACCACAAAAGAGGGAACCAGGAAGTGGTGGTAAATAGTTTAGTTCCAAAGTGATATGCTGGCCTGATATGTTCAAATCACCATCAGCTTTAAAGAAAAAAAGTTTTACATGTACTGCGGGTTGTATAGTGGGAAATATTTTTCAGTCTCAAGCTGCACCAGGGGAAGTTTAGGCTGGATGTTAGGAAAAAAATCTTCACAAAAAGTGTGATTGGCCATTGGAACGGGCTGCCCAGGGAGGTGGTGGAGTCACCGTCCCTGGAAGTGTTTAAAAAAAGACTGGATGTGGCACTTAGTGCCATGATTTAGTTCATGAGATGGTGTTAGGTCATAGGCTGGACTTGATGATCTCAAAGGTCTTCTCCAACCCAGTTAATTCTGTGATTCTGTGAAATACACACAATGTGAAGACTCTTGGGAGTTATAAGACTCAGAAGCAGCTTCTTATTAAATCTAAATAGCTGACCAATCAATCTGAGCAATGATGTAACAGCAGCTTGTGCAAAAGAAGCAGAGCTAGTTTTAAAACTGAATATCTTGCGTAGGAAAAGCTCTTTAATCACAGCAGCACAGAGTTCAACTCATGCTAACTGCCTGAATGTTTTCTGAGCTTCTCATGAGAGCTTTGCAGCGTGTTGGGCATCCTGGGATTCCCCAGCTGTGCTGGTAGCAGAACATCTGTAAGATGTGTTCAGGCATAACTGTGTGAACATGGCTGTTCAGAGATTTTGCACCACTTGTGAGTACGATCTCTCTATTCACAATTGTTCTCTACAGCAAAACAAAATGGTTTGTATCGTTCATTTCTCCCCCTTTGCCAGATAAATCAGAATACTTTGTAGTTATGCTGAGCTCAAGTGTAGTGGGAAAATTAAAAGTTCTTCTAAATTAATGTGTTGGTGGTATTCCTGGCATCATACAGGCAATAGTTGATAATGAAGAGCTTTTTTGTTCATAGATGGTGTGAATCCAGAATATTCATTTTTTTATAGACCTTTTACATCTAATTGGCTTTTATTGTACCTACAAAATGGAAATGCATTAAAGAGCATCTCCATTTCCCTTACAATACTAATGGCCAATTTTCTATTCTATGTCTTTAGAGAATTCTTCATTGTCTTTCATAATTAGGTATTGGAAGTATAAACAATTATATGAGATTATAAGAGGTCTTTTTTAGTACGGGTTATACGGTAAATATATGGGTGTTACGTTGCTGCAGCAGTGATTCCTATTTTTCCTTTTTCATTGAATTTTACTTTTGTAATTCCTGTTTCACTAGCAAGTTCACACTGCTATACTTTGCAAAAGACCTTACTGACCTGACCAATTCTGCAAGTGGAGGAAGATCTATTTTATCCTCCAGAGCGAAACCAAGTAAAAGCTATTTTTTATTGAAATGCAGATTTAATAGTATTTGGTCTATTTGGATATGTGTAACTTTGGCAAACATAGTGGTTTGGCTTGAGTGTTTCACTTGAAATGACAGTGGCTCTCATTTCTGTCTGATATTCATTATGTAATGGTGGGAATCCTCATGTTATATCTGTCCTCACATGTATTCCTTAGATGAACTAAGCCAAGAAGGCTTGGATGCATGTCTTATATTCGCACTATTCATCTCTGCTCATTTTGAGGGAGACTAAGTTCATCCTTCTGTTCCATCTCACCCAAGATCATCCAAGCTTCAGAGCTGTAAAAAAGTTACTCAAGTAGAAGATCAGATAATACTTTGAAAACCACATAATACCACTTTGCTCTGAAGGACATACTCAGCTGTAGGAAGGAATAAATTACCTCAAATAAGCCTTAAATTCGACTTGAAGGGCCATAGAGACAGATCTTTGTCCCAAGATACTTGAAATTGTTGCTGTTGCTTTATAACGTATGCTGAAGCATGTGCTTTTGTCAGCCTTCCTGTTCTCTCATGCTCCTCTTCCCCCTTGTACTTAGCAGCTGATTTCCATAGTAATTAGAATATGAACAGGAACATGTATCCCATGATGGATAGGCTGGTTCAGTGTGCAAAGCACATGCTGTATGTCACACTTCTTCTCTTCCACTTTTTCCCTGAAGTTCCGTGCTGTTGCGAGAGTTTGACCATATTTCACCACTATTAATAGCATGTTTTAAATACAGCAGGCCCTGCTTGTGTCAGGAATAAAACCTCCTTTAGATTTTCCTTTTGATTGAAAGAGCAGTTTTAATACTAGCAAGTGGTTGCTCCTGTGGTGTTTTCAGTATGTTGCTAATCTGAAGTACCTGCTCCTGTCAGTGGCTGAGGGTCTGTGGGTAGCATCCTCAGCATCCATTGATTTCAGCAGAAGCTGAGGATAATCAGTACCCTGCAGGACAGGTCCTGAGTGAATACTCGAGGCAATGGGAGCACAGAATGGAAGTAGAGTCACAGTGCTAATGAAAGCAATAGGTGGCTGTCTGTGAAACACAGTTTTTCACATTGAGTTTGTCTTGCGAGATTAAGAAAGGTTTTGCTTGAATTAAGTGTGTATAACAAAAAAAAAGAAACAGGAGAGAAGATTATTCGTATTTCAGGTTTCTGTTCTTAATCTGCTATACTAAGGTTGTCTAAAGGAAGTGCCACAGGAATTCTTAGACAAGGCACAGCGGAAAGAGTATTTTCCCGCTGGCTAATTGCACAATTATTTTGACTGAATTAATAAAAAAAAATTCCCTCCAAACTTAGCTGGAGGTAGGATGAAAAATGTCTATCAAGACAGTACATGTCAGTAATAAGCAGGGGAAAATAGTATGTTTTAATATGAAGCATTTAACAACCTTAAACTAGATGTTGCTGATGAGAGTTTTACCACCTCTGTTAGCTTGTTGGTCCAATAGCAGAGAGCAAATGGGGACACAGTAGAATGATGTTCTCACTGAAGAGAATGTTTTTTAGGATGGATCTAGAGGGTTAAATAGAACTAATGACAGGAAATTATGACAGGGTAATTTTAGACTTGAGGGAAATAGATTGTGGAACAGAGAAATGGTGGGAACCCTATCGTTGACATATTTAAATATAGACTGGACAAAATGTAATAAATGTACAATAGGGAACAATTTGACATTGTACTCAAGGAGATGGAAGTGATGAAGTACTGACTCTTTTTAAAAGGACTGACATGTTCTCAATATACTTTATTGTGAACTTTATGTTTATATTAAATATAAACACAACAGAATTTCTATTTATTAAAGGAATTTTTTTTTCCTATTCAAGCAGTATACTCTTTTATTCAACTCCCTGTCCTTGGTTGTGTTGTGTAGGGCTCTCTGCTGACTTGCACTTAGTGAGTGCATAAACAGTTGTCATTTATCTTTTTTAACTTTATAGGCACTAAGAAGTTTTAGTAAATCACTCTACAAGTAGATCCAGAGAAGGCAATGGTGTTCAAATGTGATCCTCTGAATCTGAAAACCCCCTGAAACTGTGGAAGGGAGGAATGTTTATATAGAAGCAATCATCAGGATCTGTTAGATATTACTCTTGATATTTTCTGTACCTCCTGTCAGTATCCCACAGTCATGAATCACCAATGTTAAACTGCTGAAAACAATCAGCACTATCATAAAGATAATTTCTAATTTGCAGGCAAGACACAGTATGGAAATGGTGGAGCTGCCAGCTCAGGAAAAGACACAGTCAGATGAATATGGTTTTAATATGATTGAGTTGTGCTAGTTTAGTTTATCCTTTTAAACGCAAGTGAATTTTCAGGAAATGGTGTTTGCTTTAGTATAACATGTTGAGAGATAATTAATGGTCCTTGACATAGAAGTTATAGGTCAAGTGTAAGAAATTTCTGTGAATCTATGGAAAAGTACCTTTCCAA